>VWZE01026255.1:104434-129299 GCA_013396675.1 Eubucco bourcierii | reverse complement strand
TTCTCCAGGCTAAACAATCCCAGTTCCCTCAGCCTCTCCTCATAGGGCTTGTGCTCGAGGCCTCTCACCAGCCTCGTTGCCCTTCTCTGGACACGTTCAAGTACCTCAATGTCCTTCTTAAATTGAGGGGCCCAGAACTGGACACAGTTCTTTCAATAATTTTTGTTCTCCTTACTTCCCCTGCTATATCATTTTAATTCAAAGGGAATTAGGACAGCCCACAGTATTCCAGGGACGAACATCTGAAGACTTTAAAGAATGCCATGATATTTTGTATGGCGCTCTCTGTTTCTGTCATAATAATGGCCAGCATTTGATTTGCTTTTTTGTCAGGTTCTAAGGTGGAGCTGATATTTTCATAGATCTTTTATAACTCCAGGATCTCTTTCCTGAGTGGCAGTAACTAGTTCAGAGCCTATGCTGAGTACGTAAATTCAAGATTTCTTTCTCTCCACATATTCTCGATATTGAATTGCGTTTGTCTTTTTTATCGCCTAGCTGACACTCTGAGACTCTTCTGCATCTCTCTGCAGCCAGCTTTCATTTTTATTTCTCTGTGTACCTTAGCACTATTATGAAACTCAAAAGTTGCCTTTTTTTCCTAGATCTATGTAATGATATAAATGTACTTTATGTTGACCAGGCCTCTGAAACTTAACTGGTGACATATACATTTGAGAAATATGGTGCTGGGCAGCCTGGTCTAGCTGGAGGTGTCCCTGATGACTGCAGGGGAGTTGGACAAGATGACCTTTGAGAGTCTCTTCCAAACCAATGCAATCTGTGAATCTGTATGAAACTGTAACAGAGAGGACTACAAAAATGTTCGATTTTACGTATTGATAATAAATCTGCCTCAGATCTGGTCGAAAGTACATTACTAAACTTATATGAAAGGGTTTGAAAGGAAGCAGTTGTTTAGGCAGCTTGCAATCCCTTTGCACTTTTGTCAACCTCCAGCTCTAACCCCATAATCATTCATATATGTATTGCATAAGCAACTAACATGATCAAAAAAACACCAAACAACCTGTAATTTAAGGTGCACTGATGAAAGGTACAAAGATGATCAGAGGGCTGGAGCAGCTCTCCTATGAGAACAGGCTGAGAGAGTTGGGGCTCTTCAGCCTGGAGAAGAGAAGGCTTCAAGGAGACCTTATAATAGCTTTCCAATATCTGAAGGGGGCCTACAGGAAGGCTGGTGAGGGACTATTTACAAGGTCTTGTAATGAAAAAACAAGGGGCAATGGGTTTAAACTGGCAGAGTAGAGAGTTAGACTGGATATTAGGAGGAAGTTCTTTACAGTGAGGGTCGTGACACACTGGCACAGGTTGCCCAGGGAGGTTGTGGCTGCTCTCTCCCTGGAGGTGTTCAAGGCCAGGTTGGATGAGGCCTTGAGTAACCTGTACTAGTGGGAGGTGTCCTGCCTATGGCAGGAGGTTGGAACTAGATGATCCTTGAGGTCCCTTCCAACCTTACCATTCTATGATTCTATGAAATTAAAGTTTTTTTAAAATACAGTTTTAAATAATTCTGTAAGGAATGTACTTTTTAGGCATCATTTTAATAACAAGATACTGTTTCCTTATTGTCGCTTATCATTGATGATTAAAAAAAAAAATAAAGTTTAGTATATTTTCCCATCTTCCATTGTTGATGTCTTACAGAGCATCACTGTGTCCAGTGAACTTTACATATGTTATTTCATTGCCATCAGAGGGTATATCTTCACTGGAATGCATTTAGTGTGGTTAAAGTCAGCAGGCAGCATGAGTGAACACTGTTTGATACTTCCCTTATAACTTTCAGTCTGAGTTTTCTTTCCTGTGTTGAGTTCAGATTCAGAGGTGACTCCAACTAGCATAGGTTAGCTGCAACTAGGCAAATTAGTGAGCAGGTGGCTGTACTGATTTTCCACTCTTCTAAAAAGTGCTTGCCTTCAAGTGACACGTTATGTCCAGAGCCAGAAAGCTACATAAATATTAATGTAATTTATGCAGTGCTAACGACTCTTACAAATTTCAGTCTGTAATGTAAGTGTCTCGGAGTTCTGAACCCATCATTTTGATCTCTTTTCCTGTACTCTGCCTATTAATTTATTGGCCATGGAGCTAGTTTGAAAAGCCTGGACATGCACAAACCACTCAGTACTTCTAAAATGAGTTACCATTTTAAGATTTATTATTTTTTTATTGATGGTTTGCCATTCTGTTGTTTTGATGAATAGGATGAGTAACTTGCTCAGTGCAAACTAATAAATTTGTGAGAAAAGTGAATTTTTCATTTTCTTGTCTAATAGATTGGAGAAAATGATGTATGCTTTCCACTTAAAGGTCAGCCACTACCTAAACTACAAAGTCTGTTATTTAACCAAACCATTTTGGTTCACTAATGTAACTCATCAGGAATCAGATATCACATTTTTTTTGGTGATTAGAAGATAAAGTGTCAATTCTGCTTCAAGGAAAACATTAGAGATGAATAGACAGACAGACAGACAGCTAGATATGGCAGTCCTCTGAAAGGACACAGAATACCTGCTGTGACGAGAATGAAAATGAAGTACATCTCTTGAATTTCACAGGATCACAGAACTGTAGGGGTTGGAGGGGACCTCCAGAGATCATCCAATCCAATCTCCCTGCCATGGCAGGTTTTGAAAGTCTCCAGAGGAGACTCCACAACCTCTCTGAGCAGCCTGTTCCAGGGCTCTCTCACCCTCACTGCAAAGAAGTTTCTCTTTATATTGAGGTGAAAGCTTCTGTGTTCCAGTTTTTATCCATTGCTTCTTGCCTTATTGCTGCTGACTAGTGAAAAGAGATTGGCCCCATCCACTTGACACCCACCCCTCAGATATTTGTACACATCGATCATATCTCCTCTCAGTCTTCTTTTCTCCAGACTAAACAGCCCAAGGGCTCTCAGTCTCTCTCCAGAGGGTAGATGCTCAAGTCTCCCCAGTCATTCTCCTGATGCTCAAATAGAATCGCTGGCAAGTCCCTGTCTCTCTTGAACTGAGGAGCCTGAACCCGGACACAGTATTCCAGGTTAAGTCACACGAGGGCAGAGTAGAGGGGAAGAAGAACCTCCCTAGACCTGCTGGCACACATCCAGGATGCCATTGGCTCTCTTGGCCACAAGGGCACATTACTGGCCTATGCAGAACTTGCTATCTGCCAGGGGGGAAGGGCTAATGGATAATTTGGGTTTTAAACATGTGCTTCTAAACCCTAGCAAAATACAAGCGAGAAAAGCATAAACATGGTTAAATTTAGGAAGGAATTTCCCAATCAACCCAGGTTCTGTCTCAGGATGGTAATCTTGAAACCTTTTTACAAAAATTATTTGTGTATCTACAAAGTAAATGACCTCTTTTTAGTGGAATTTTTTTCCAATTAATACTATTAGTAGGAATTTATAGGCAACTACTTCTAAGGCAGTCTTATTCTGGCCTTGTGCCATCCTGATCAACATTGACCAGTTTGGCAAGGAATTGGTTTGCGGCACTAGTAGTATCCAACGCATCTTTGCTTTAAGTAACTTTTTTCTTTAGTTTTATATTCTGTAGGTTTATTTTTACGTTCACTTAACACATTTTTGTGTTTAGTGTCCTATTTTTTAA
This sequence comes from Eubucco bourcierii, assembly GCA_013396675.1. Lineage (NCBI taxonomy): Eukaryota > Metazoa > Chordata > Aves > Piciformes > Ramphastidae > Eubucco > Eubucco bourcierii. Next base: position 125,676 of record VWZE01026255.1, on the reverse strand, counting down.
TGACAGTTCACTTGTAGCAGCATCATTTTGCAATCATCTTGACATTTGTAATGTCAGCTCTGCAGACTTGCATTAACCTCCTTTTGCCATCGTCTTGATGTACTAACCTGCATATACACCCACGCAGAAATAATTTAACATTCATCCTGGTGTGTGCAGTAATGTCTCATTAGACTTGAACTAACAGAATTTTGTCATCATAATTTGCTGTCATAATAACCCAGTCTTCACAGATTTAATGTGACAGCTTTTTGCCACTGTAGCTAAGGCCTTGAGCAATTGTCATCCAGCGGGACGTAAGGTGAAATCAATGTAATTAAAACGTAGACCCTTAATAGTCCTATACTTTAAGCAGTTTGTCACATATCTTAAACATTAATTAATCATGCTAGCGTTTAGTTTTCTACATAGGAAAGAAAGAAGTGCAGAAGTAGAACAATGAGCAGCTGGGAGAGCTGCTAACAGAATTTAGATCTCTAGATTGTCAGTGCACTCCTGTATCCATTGGGCTGCTCTCTCCTTTCACAGCACAATTAATTTTGTTTATGAGATGAACAACTCGAACTGCACGCGACAGGTCATATTAACTAGTCTGTAATTCTTGTTCCGGAGAGTCACACAGAAATATGGAGGTGAAAGGCATTAGATTTCTTCTGCTGCAAGGGCTGAGATAGATCCCGAGATGGATCTTTGCCCTTGAAAGAATTTGTTAAAATGTTCCTTACAAGCTTCCGTGTACAAGGGTTTGATGACTGTTGTGTGCATATATTTTCGTATGTGTAACTTGATACTCCCACAATTTTCTCCTAGCATCATATCTAAGTTAGCTTCACCCAAATTCTGTAGCCCTCCTCCACATAGGTGAAAAATAAATAAAGGCAGCGGATACGTGCTCCTTTGCCTTTCCTTTCTAGACTAAACACACAATGTTCCCTCAGTCTTTCTTTACAAGGAAAACTGCTTGTTTGCATAGTTATCATGCTAAACACTTTCTAATTATCTGTAGCTTTCATAAAGTGTTGTGTCAAAACTGGGTACAGCTGAAACAACTGGAAGAGAATAAAGCTAAGGGAATACATGATGGGGTGACTGGGACACTGTGTAGGCGGCTGGCCTTGAGTTGTGTTTCCCTAAAGAAATCTGCGTTTATGTTAGCAGCTAACACATTTGTTATGCAAAATGACCTTGAGGTGTCTTTGGCAGAGCTGAATAAGCTTGCCTGCAGACATAGGTGAATTCTCTGTCTCCTATGTATAGATTGTTGATTCTAATTCGCAATTACCTCTTAGCTCCTTATTGATATTCTTTGCAGTCAGCTTGGGATTTTTCTTCTGCTCCTTCGGTATTGGATTCACTTTTGTTTTTTTAAATACCCACTTCTCTTCTGGACTAAATTTGGATTTGTTTGCAGCTGTTTGTTTTTAACCATAGGAACTTCTCTTCTTAGAAATAACATGTAGGCACCTAAAGTGTTTTCAAACACCTTCCAGTTGTGATTCACATTTCAGTTTAACTTCCTTCTCCTTATTGATGTGGGTTTATAATTGTTTTCAACTTCGTGCATCTGATTGCTCTTAGAAATGTAAAGGTATGCACACACATATACCACCACCACCAGAATGCCTTGAGCGCGTGCTGAGTCTCTCAGTGACACACATGCGTGTGAATATGCATATGCACAAAAAAATGGCTATGGTTTCACTATTTACACATGGCACAACTGACCAAGTTATTATTAGTTGCTTTTAAGCAACCTATGGAATGAGTTCATTCTGGAGTCTGGGATCAGTTTATCTAATGTTCATGACATTTGAATCTAGATTTCTCTTGGGGAAGTTGCAGTGGCTTTCAGAATTGGGCAAGTTTCACATGTGTTTTGGACTCTCTAAGTATATAACCCCACTAAGGGGCTTTCTGTTGAGCTGGGGTTGCCTCATATGATGTGCTGTGTCTTGCTTATGCTCTGTGTACCTGTTTTTTCTTCTTGTGAACATTGAGAAGATATAGGGAAAATGGACAGTCTTGATCTTTCATGGTCTGAGCACAGAATCAAGGGTGGGTCAACAAAGAAGAAACCTATGTCTAGGTACCCTCTCACCCCTCCCCACCAAGAGAAGTTTGGGTAAGAGGCCTATTTTAGATACTCAGATACTCTTCAGAGGAGCATCTTCTTTGTAGGTTATGTGGGGTGCTTATGGTGATTGGACTGAGTAGCACCTTAAATCTAAAGAAAGGATTATTAGTTAATAAGATGTTCTCCCTTCTGGTCATCTGAGCCTCTCTGGAGAGACTAAGACCAGATATTTTATTGGGATAATTGAGTAATTCTATTTCCTTTTTATTACTTGGACTCCTACCATGTATATATCAGTAATTAAAATCTTCTTCTCTTCTTTGTACCCTTAATGCCAGTTTTTGTATAATTTACTATCTTTTCTTACATTTTCCTTTTGATGACTCAATTTATCTTCAGGGTAGTCTGGCCAAACTCACTCCTGTTAATCTCTTCTAAGGTGAAATTTTCTGAAAGTTGGAGGATTGACACGGTTTGGGAATAGAGATCTGCAAAGCACAGATGTTTTGCACGTGGGAAATGGAGGCAGCAAATCCTGCCCTTCTAAATCTACTTGGGACCTCACCCCAAAGAGAGTTCACCTAGGTAAAAAGGACTGACTGTTTTCTGAGTGTTCTGTGCTATGTTGAACTAGTAAGAAGTGAATCCAACCTTTCTTTGCGCTAGATGCTCCTCAAAAAGGAGTAACTACTGTTCCACAGTGACTACTAGATCAAGGAGATTGCTTGCTTATAGGGTGCACAAACATAGTAAGGAACTAAGATGCTGGGTTATATGATAGAACATGTTTTAAAACAGATGTTTCATTAGAACATGTTTTAAAACATGTTTCATGATATGGAAATATGCTGGAGTTTTTTTGACAGCATCTCATATGTGAGAGTGCTTTGCCTTAATCATTATATTGACATAATTTTCTAGCTATTCATTTATTTTTATTTTCCACTCTATTTATTTGTTTCTCTTTTTTTCTTTTTTGTCTTTTTACTTACTGGTCTATATATCAAATAACCATGCAGAGAAATGCCAAACAAACAAACAAAAACAAAAACAAAAACAAAAACAAAAAAACTTGCAACTTGTGCTAAACATCTAAGGTGTATTCCTCTTTGAAGTAAAAATATGCTAAAACAAACAAACAAACAAACAAAAAAAAGTAAGTACCTCACATTGGAAATAATTTTTTTTCTTGATGAGCTCACAGGAAAATCAGAAGCTGTGTACTGCTGAAGATTTCTTTTTCTTTTGTTGCTGACATGCAAGTGGCTTATTGGGTTTTGTTCATAACAGGAAGTGAATAATAAAAAGACTGAGCCAATATACCACCAGGGCAAAACCCCCACACTGTGTTAGTGCTTGAAAGACTTCCGTCACACTTCTCCCTTCACATCAGTCCCACAGTCTCTAGAGCTCAGCACTTCTTCCCATACAGATAGATGAGATAGTTTTGCAAATACTGGCAAGAGCACAGAGACATCTTGTTGTGAGCCTAATGGCTGAACTGTGACAAGCTTGGATTGCCCTTTTTTTTTTTTTTTTTTTTTTTTTTTTTTTTTTTTTTTTTTTTTTTTTTTTGGTTGTTGTTGTTGTTGTCAGGGAGTTAAAAATAGGGCAGAATGAAAGTCAAAATGTTTTCTGGAATTACAATCAAAATATCATCTGTCTTAGGTTTATGCTGCAAGCACTATGCCTGATGTTGAGTTGTATTGGCAAAAAACATGTGCCACAGGGATGCTTAAAAACTCCTATGAGGTTTGCAAATCACTTCTGCGCAATATTCTACCACCTATTTGTTATTTTCTTGTTTTCTCCATTAGCAGAAAAGGAGATGCTGCCTATGTTAGACAATATAAATGGCAATATGTTGTGCTTTCTTTTCTTGTGGGTTCGTTTGGTGCTTGTATCATACTAAATTACAGTAAGATGAAAGATTTGTAGCTCTGTAGAGGCTGTTAACATGAAGTTCTCTTTTAATTTATTTGTGCTGAATTGAAGACCTCTGCTCCCATATAGATTATGCTAGCTACTGTAAAGTTTTTTTTACTGTGTCAAAACCATAACTTCCCAATTCCTTTTTTTTTTTTTTTTTTTTTCCCCAGATCCCTCACACAGAAGTCCTGAATTTCAATGTAGCTATTTAATATGGTGCAGGAGAGGATGAGTTAGAGACCTGAGACGTTTATTCCTATGTCTAGTCCAAAGTTTGACCATTATCTTCAAGTTCTTACCTCCCTCTGTTCTCACTTGCTGAGACAGTAAACTTGGCTGCCAAATTTGGATGTTGAAAGCCATTGCTTTTCTAAGGTCATGTCAATGTATGCTGAACCCAATCTCCTAAATGGTCCCTGATCAGGCAGTTTATTGTTGGGTTTTGTTTTCAAGTTGCCACTGGCTTCTTCAGCATTTTCTTCAACTCTGTATCACTGTCACACTCATACTGATAGAAAGGAGATATTTTAAACTTTATTATTACTGAGGTTTTGAAAGGACTTTTTAAGCAGAAAAACAAACAGCCTCTCTGTATGGTCTATTAATGGGTGGCTGAAAAAATCACCCTGTTACTGTGAAGACCATTTTCTTTCATTTAACCCCTTACTGACTGTGAAAGAGAAAGGCAACACTAAACTAGAAGCACCAGCAATTTTCTGCATTTTCCAAGCTGTGACTTTGGAGTTTGTTCCTTTCCCCTATTGTAGTACAGCACAGTAGTCTCAGAGCAGAGAGCAGTGCTGCTGCAGGTTGGAGTCTGAGGCAGGTGGCCTCAGACTACCAGCATCTATTGCGTGGACGTTAATTACCTGACATAGATTTACAGTGAGTCTGAGACTTACTCTCTGTTGTCGAAAAGAGACAGAACTTCTATTGCTAGTTCAGACAAAAAAGATTAAAAAATACCCAACTATAAACAGGCAAACTTGGTGTGTCAAAATGAGAAACTTGTTCCGGGTTATATATGTGTAATGTAAACATACATCATTCTGGCTGACAGAGACAGACAGATGCATATAAACCTCTTTTTAGTAGAGTTGGTGTTTCTCAGTATTAGTCAGTTAAAACATTCATAGCTGCTAAAAATTGTATTTAATTTTTAAAAGCCTTCCAATTCTCTATAAATCTCGTTCTCCTCTAAACCCAACAAAAAAAATCTCCTAAAAACCTAAACCACACCAAATAACTCAGTAGATTCGAACGTTCGCTTTCATTATTTCTCTCTGTGGACCACTATATCTTGACTCTTTTCCCATTGCCTGGAGGAGTGTCAATATTATGGAGTAAGGGAAAATATTTCTGGGTTGAAGGTCTCTGCACTCCTCTGAGTGGACTGGGGGTTCTCTTGAGACACAGGAGTTTTGAGCTCCACCAACAAGAAAAGGGAAAGCAGTTGTGGATTTCCTGCAACTGGAGAATTGTTTAATTTGTAAGCTGTTGTGAATGTTGCCACTAGACACTTCTTTGAGCCATGTTTTAGAAAAAAAAAAGAGTGTTAAGTACCACTGCAATTCTTGCTGAGGCTGATCTGAGTGTTCTCTGAAGTCCTCAAATATATCATCAGAGGCCTTGAATAATGCACATGAATTTTGTGGATTTATAACTGGAGGTAGGTATAAAAGAGACTACAGAACTCTGTTAAAATGAAGGTGCTCTGGTCATATTAAGAAGCAGAAGTTTAGGCACCTGAAAATTTTTGAAGGAAAGGTTTGTCACCTTGAAATGAATAGGAGCCAGAGGGATCACAGCTCTAGCATTAGACACCTGTTTCCAAGATAACTTTCACTTGTAGTCTAGAAGTACATTACTGGGCCTCATCTATTGACAGCATGTGCTCTCTAAGGTGACCTCAGATATTTTAAAACAGAACTTTTGCACATTAAGCGGTTCCTTTCCAGAATTCGCTCAGTCTCCTTCTCCCTCAAATAATCAAAATGCTGCTGCTGTCACAGCGTGCTCTGCTCTGCTTCAGATTATTTTCTACATCAGTTCATGACTTGCAGTTCCTGTGGGCTGCAAATTAATCCTTAGGAGTCTGTTGGCATGTACTGTACATCCAGGTTCTCCAGGGTATTAATTTGACTATCAGTGTAGAAAATGCCAGTACCTATAAGGGTATATTATGAACTTCACTTTTGCATTTATTTTTCTGTATAATCCAGGAATTTACTTATAAAATTGTAATCACCATAACTAGACACTTTAACCTTTGAAAGTGAAAAGTAATAGTTTTATATTTCTTTAGGGGTAGATTTTTCAAGGTAATGAGCAATGTAAGAGTATTTTTTTTTTAATGACTTTTCAAATGAAGCCATGAGTTAATAACAAGATTCTTCACGACCTCCTCTAAAGACCATATATACTGCACAAAGTATATAGTGCAGAAAACAGTCATAGAAATCAACATTTGGAGGGAGGATGCTACAGTCCCATTCTCAGGTATGGTGTAGATGCCTGCATTTCCTTCTTGTACAAACTAAGAAGGCTTGGGACTGAGTGCAGATAGACAGCATGAGCCCAGGCCCACCTTGTTTGCAAGAAACAGCTTTTGGAATTTTGGAGTGAAGGGATGTTACTGTGGTTAGGAAGAGTCAGTGACAGCTTGCATCCTGCCTCTGCATCTTCTGTGAGGTGTTTCTGGGCTGTGTAGCTGCAGTGCTACATGGTTTTGTTGGGATTGGAAAGGTCAATTGTAAGTCAATAGCTGCCTTTTTTTTTTAAAGCTGCTACCAACTTACCACAACCTTTGTTAGTATTTACACATTTAGATTGGCGACAGCACTATTTTTGGGTTTGTTTATTTCTTCTCCTTCTTGAAAGAGAGGTTGTAATCCCAAAAGCCTCATTTGAGAGCGTACAACCAAATACAGGAGAGTTACCACTCCTCTGACAAAAAGGGAGGATCATATCCGGGGATGGGCTGGGGGTCATTTGCTGGGGAGTGGGCAGATCTGTTTCATAGCCCTCTCAGGCAGACTGCACAAAGGGAGCCGTTAATATCCTTGCCCTGCTCTGTGGCACTAAATGTTCCTTGGGAAACTGTAACACATAATTTAAATCCATTGCACATGCCACCCTGGAAGCAGAGCCTTATATGTCGAGTGCATGGGCTGTCCTATTATGGGAAATCAACTTTGTTTTGAGGGAAGCACAGAGCATTGCTTCTGCGCAGGTCCTGGAATTTGAAACATTTAGGGGCCTCCAAAGAGCACTGGCATTAGTTACCATGCCGGCTGGGTGGAAGTGAGGATCCCTGTCTCTCCCTGCCTGGGACGCAGACCCTACTGCAGCCAGCCCAGAGCTGCATCCCACCAGAGTGCTTTCTGCACTCTCCTCTGCAGAGCTGCTGAGGCTTGTGCGGGGACACATCTGTCGTTATGCAGGGACAAGCCTAATTCAGCAAAAGCTACTGGAGCAGCAAAGTTGGAGTATACTTTGCCAAGAAATATTTTGCTGTTATTTTATTTTTCCTCTTTTTTTTTTTTTTTTGGTGGAAAGATTTCATGTCTGCTCAAATGCTTTGGTATGAGGAAGTGGAAGATGATTGTAAGTATGAACAGACTGACAATTTATCACAATATTCACTTTGACAGAGCAGTGTAGTGCTACGCAGCCCACTTAACAGCATGCATTTTCAAATGTTTCCTTTGAAAGTCTAAAGGAGAGCACTGGTGGGGGGAGGTGGAATAAAGAGATATTTTGTCTCTATTAGAGGGGTAATATCCTGTATGTTATATGTAAGAAGTGCTCCAGAAGTAGTACCTACCTCTCCTTTGAACAACAATAATAACCTGTTTCTTCCTGAGCTTCACCACTTATCAAAGCATGAGGTTAAAAAAAAAAAAAAAAAAAAAAAAAAAAAAAAAAAAAAAAAAAAAAAAAAAGAATTGAGAAGACATACCAATACATTTGGAGGGAAAAAAAGTATCATTATTCTAACAATTTGGCAACACATCAAAGGATTAATCAGTTTCTTTGAACTTTAATGGCACACGCAGTTTCACTGCCTAATATTAACTCACGGAGTAAGAGAGCTCTTTTCTGGACCCTGAACTGTCTGGTAACAACCAAATGAGGGGGTGTCAGTTTTGCTCGAAGTAAGCAGCAGCTGAGCTCTCCCATGCACTTCCCAGAAAAGAACAGGCGTGTGTTCCAGACTTGTGCTTGTTTGTTAGTTTAAAGCTATCCTTTTCTGTGCAATGAGAAGAAAAACAGAGAACATCAACAGCTAGAGACGGAAGAAAGCCAAGAATGAAAGAATGATAGAGCATTTTAAAATCCATCCACAATACTCCCAGACGATCTTTCTTTGTTTCTTCCCCACCCAGGCTCCCAAAACAGATTGTGCTGGGGAAGAAAAAAAAAAAAAACAATCCAAAAAAAATAACCCAGAAGTGTCAGTACTGTCCAGACTTAATCCTATGGTCCCCACCTCCTATTTTATAATCTGTTCTGACTCTTCCATTTCCATTTTAGTCCAGTGTCTTTATAATAATGGAACTTTTGGTTTTCTCTATTTTTCTAATCATAAAAACCAAGGGAATATGTACACACTGTCATTTCCACCCATTATATATAATGGACAGCACAGTTGCTAACTTCTGATGGAGTATCCTGAAAACAAGGTTAGATTTTGTTATGTTTGACAGGAAAGAAACTTAAACCAGAAAATTTCAGGGTGCAGATGTGGTCTTGTGCCATAGTTTATTTTCTTTTTTTTTTCAGTATGAACTCAAGTTGTGTAAATAATACTTAAATCAGCTATAGATTTTCCAGACCCTTTTGTACCAGTAAGACAGGTCCTGCAGTGATAGAACCTTTAACTTATGGGACACAGTCTGACAGTTCAGGAAGGCCTAGAATAACGAAGTTATCATCATCATCATCATCATCACATACAAAATGATTAGGAGAGAGTTTGGTTCAGTTCTCAAAATACTGAAGATGAGGTTGAGAAGAAGAAATATAATTAAGGGGTTTTACAGGTTGGCAAGACGAAGGCGGCGTGCTGTAGAGCAAAGCAGTTAGTGCCACCCTTTTCCATCAGTCCTCTTTGATGAGGAATAAGGAGGAACTGTTGTCTTCATTTTTCTATATACTCTCTTTCCAAGGCAGTCACAGGTTCAGCTTGGACTGATTATCCTTAGATAGGCAGGTACTTACTAATTAGGTTGGGGGAAAGATCTTTGCTGCTTAGCAAAAATGTTCTAATTGCACTCCAAAGATATAGTTGGAGAAAGAAAAAAAAAAAAAAGAAAAAAAAAGAGCTGTGTTCAAGCTTTTGTAAACTATGAATAGAAAGACAGAGTTGCATCTAGAGGATGCATTCATGACAAGAGCCATTAAATCACTTGCTAAATTATGTAACATAACTATGTTCATATCTGAAAAGAAAGAGAGCTTTCCTAGCTATTCTTGGGAATTATTTAGCTGAATTGATTTCCTCACCTGTATCCTCACTCTTATAAAGGGTACCATTTTTTTCTGTATATAACTTTGTATGATATTGTCAATTTTTTTATAGTTCACTAAAAACAAACAAACAAACAAAAAAGAAACCCCAGAAACAACCAACAAACCAAAATAAGAAAAATAATCTTCACTTTGTCACGAAGTGTGTCCATGATAATGCTTTTAAATTTATCCTCTGCAGTTGTTCAGGGCATGTCACTTCTACTTGTCTGTGTTTGCTTTTGCCTGTGCTTTCTTTTGCTATATTGAATGAAAACCTTTTGCTCTTGGAGGTGACAGCAGTCACTTACATCTCTGAATTGTGTTTTTAAATTAATCCTTTCCCTTAAAGTCTGTTCTCTAGCTCTCCAGCCACCTCTAGATTCACTTCTTCCCTTTTCAGCTCTTACTGGTGCCACAGTTGTAAAAGTGAGTTCTCCGTTCCCTGCTTTCTCTCACTTCTGCTGAGAGTGACCTTTGTGAAAACAGAAAGGAATTTATTCATCACTGAGGACTCTACTTTCTTTTCTCAGTTTCCTTCAGCCCAAGTCAGAATGGAAACTCCTTGGGGCAGTGACTGCCTTTTTCTAGATTTCTAAAGAGTCTTTGACAATGACACCTAAATAATGAAGTGGTGGGGAAATGAGATATCATACATTTCATTTTGTTTTAATTAAGATAAGATTATGCTGCATTTTATCTCAGAAGCCACCCTCCCTAGGGGATTCAGTATCATATGCTGCATTTCTTCTCCTAGCAGATATAATCCTCTTTATGCGTCCTTAGTCTGACATGGAACCAAATTCTGCTTGCAGTTGCACACAAGCATCCTCTTTCTCTGCCTGGATTTGCACAAAATATCAACTAAAAGTAGAATTAATCATGAAACAAGGGCCAGTGCAGAAAAGAAACTAATCTTGCTTGAAGTGTATTGGCCACAAGGGATCTCTTACCAATTATCATGGGTTTTCTGTAGCAGAGGTGTGTCTAGTTTTGTGCTTTTTGCTCAGGTCAGAAGTGTATTTCCGAAGGGAATTTCCAGATGTCCCTGCTTAGTGCTGTGTACTGTTGCACGTCACAGAGATTGCACGTTCAGATTTCTTTGTTTTGTTGTTGGTTGTTTGGTTGGGTTTTGGGTTTTGGGTTTGGGTTTTGGGGTTTTTTTTTTGGCTCTTGGATGTGAGGAAAGAACTGCTCATAAAGTCACTCACCAGGTGATGCAAGAGAGTGCTTTGTGCTGTCTACTTCTACTAAATGTCTCCTCCCTCACCTCTGGTCCCCATATATCACAGATTCACTTGACTCTTTCCAGGATGGTTATTGAGCAGAGGACTACATTCAAGGAACAGTAATATGGAAGCACATTATGTGCAAGACTGGTGATCTTGTGAAAATTAACCCACCCTTTAAAATATTTTTTTTTCAAAGGAATAGATTCAATTTTATTACTAACAGAATACTGATCACCCAGAGTTACTTAGAGCTGAAAAGATAGAGTATTTGTAGAAAAATGTTAACCCTTGACTAATAGTGTGAAATTATTTGAACCTCAGAATTGTGGAAGGGGTTAAGTGGTTTTTAAATGCTTACCAGAGGGAATAGGATTAGCCTCATATATTTTTGTCATGGATTACCGTTAGACAAAATCACATTGAATGGGCTTGTGAACCAAGCAGCCTTGATTTGAAAAGGTTGACTTTTTGATTTTCACAGTACATTTTCAATTAAATGTTACCCCAAAGCTTAATTATCATTTAGGAGGATAACCATTGTAGTGTGTTACAGTTAACCACTGGAAACAGATTCCACAATAAATTTACTGGAACTTTATGGTATCACGTTGCTGTCGAGGAGGATGCACTCAACAATAATGCCATGTCACTGTCAGGGGAAGCAGAACAGCATCAGGAATTTTAAATAATTATACTTTATCAGGAGTTTGAGCTTTGTGGAAAGAAGAAATAATGGTTAGTGGAGTGTAGCTTTGCAGAATGGCTTGCCAGCTGGGCTGTGCCAGGGAACACTCTCCTTCATCTTTCCAGAAAAACACATGTGGAGCAAAGGAGTTGTTTGTTTGGGTTCAGACCACTTGCTGCAGAAACCACAGAGACTTCCCTTCGAGTTTGTTTGCCACGTGTACAACAAGTTGGGACATTTTTAATGTTGTACTTTGAAGAAGGCATAGGCTGGGTTTTAAGAAAGACATAAGCTTTTCTTGGTTTTGGTCTCAAGTCCTGTTTTGTGATGGTTTGGGAGTTCACTTTGTAAAATGACCCAGACTAGAACTCAGCTGGCTGGAAGTTAAGAACTGAAACTCTATTTACAACTTAGCACAATGTACAAGCAGAGATATACACTATATACAGGAATAGTTACAGAAATATACAAGTTAAAGGTAATACAGAAACACCACACCCCTCCCAGAAATCAGAGACCCCAGGAGGGGCTCCCAACCACCCTTCCACCTTCTCCCCAACCCTATACCTTACCCCAAGGTTTGCCTTATGCATAAGGTGAATTAGGAGGATGAGCCAGGTGGGCTAGAAGAAAAGTGGTTAGTGAAGATTAATGGACAAAGAGGAGCTAGAAGCTAGACTGCCCAAGATGCTGTGCCCCCAGAGAGAGACAGACTGAGACTGCCTTATCTATGTTTTGGTTTCTTTTTCCTAAACATCTCAGCAAGCCTATGAGTGAAGTAGACATCACCATGTTTTCCTTTCACAGCCTATAGTGTAATTTTCTCTATTAAAAGATTCCAATTAGCTTCAAACCAGCACATGTTTTAATGTTGGGATATTATATGGAGCATGGAGGCAGATACAGTTTGGGAGATTTTTCTGATATTTTCTCTTTCTTATTTTATTTTAATAATCCTTATCTGTATTACTAGGTTTTTTTTCAGTTGCATGCAGTCTTTTATTCCTAAAGGTAAAATACATTTTGTAAGCAAAAGCTTACATACTCATAATTCTGAATATGTTCATACAAAATAACAGCTAAGACAGCACATTTACACTTAATTTCTTTCTTAGAACACTTTTGAAGGATCATCATCTTCAGTAGAAATAAATTACTATAATTCTAATTATAAGAAAAGAAGATGCAGTTATAAAAGTTTCCTCATAGAAAATGTTATAGAAGTATGCTGGTCCTAAGGGTGATTTTGTTTTGTGCAGTATTATTCTGTGAACTTACCTAATGGTTTGGGGATTCCTTTACAAAAACAAACAAACAAACCCCCCAAACTTACATCTCTTCAGAGATGGCCTAAGTGGGTACTCAGGATAGCACATTTTACATATCTTTCCTTTGCTAAAAGATTTTGAAAGATCCCTGGGGACCTGTATGGAATTACGAGCACTGGAGAATGAGAGAAGGAGTTTCGGCTAGGCTAATCAAACTCTCGGTGGCTATTTGATGCCCTAACCCTGGAATTTTTTAAGGCCAGTCTGGATGGGGCTCTGAGCAACCTGATCTACTGTGAGGTGTCCCCACCCATGGCAGAGGGGTTGGAACTAGATGACGCTTGAGCTCCCTTCCAACCCTGACTTCTACGATTCTATTTCTTCTAACCACTCTATGCTTCTGATTCTTTTAACTATTTGATTTCCACTGAGAAAGCTATGGGTCTCTTGCCCTCCAAAATTGTCACAGTTAAAATCAACTAGACTGTTATGTGATGTTCTTAATACAATTTAGGGAGAATACAGGCAATAATTTACTTGTAATATTCACTGGACTAGGTATGTTACACTGTCCTACAGACCATCTGATAACCTGTAATTCTTATGAAGTTGTTACATTTGTAAAAAATGCGTTCCTGTGACTGCAGGAGTGTGCCTGTGAATGTGGGATGTCCACAAGGGAACCTCCCTGTCTCACCCTACTGGTGCTTGACATGTTCTAAAATCAGAACCCACCTGCATGGCTGTGTCTGTACACATGCACACACCCCGATTTTTTAGGGAAAATTATCCACAGCTTTTAATTTTGTGCAGCACGGGGAATTGAAGGAATTTAAAAGGGTGATCAGAATTTGACATTTCTGCCTTTTTGTTCCGAACGATACTTTGATTAAAGTGTTGGAAGGCTCAGCTAATGGAGGCGTTCCTGCTATTTCAGATATACTGGGTATGAGATTTGAAGGCAAGCCAAATCACAATGAGACAGAATAATGATGTCCTTGGTTTATTTTCCACTTGGTGCATTCAGGTTTTGATTGGATTCTGAGTGAGGCAACAGTTTTCTCTCCCAGAAAGCAGTGCTGGTCCTTGGAGGCTTGCAGCCTGTTATCGAAGCAGAAGGGTTTTCATGTGAAGGTCATGGACTGCAGTGGCAGGAAGCGGGGTGGGGGGGGGGGGAGCAAAGGAATGGAGGGGAGGGAGAGGGGAAAGAAAGCAAGAAACGACAGTTTCCTTATTGGTTCTAAGCAGGTACATGCTTCTTATAAGGAATATTTTGAGTAAGACCTATTACTGCTTTGACCCAGCAAACACTCTGCTGATGGTGTATATAGAAAAAGATTTGTGGAAAACTCCAAGGTCTCTATCCATTTGTCCTCTTCCCTTCTAATCCTCTACCTACTCTTGTCACACACAAATACTTCAATAGTTCCCTTTGCCTTATTCTCTCATTCATTTTTTTCCCCCATTTTAAAGTTTTTTCTTTTTAAAAGACTGTTCATGAATTCTCTCTGAACAAAGCTCAGACCTTGCCAGCTGTTGCTGTGGTGGTGAAAAACTAATACAGGCAATATATTTTAAAAGTTTAATGATGTTCTATAGTTAAAATTATTTGAGGTATTAAAGAGCACCTCATGCATTTCCTGGATGATGGGTGCTCTAAATAAGCAGATAGGAGCCCGTGAGACATTCTGATGGATGTATTTCTTCAATATGGGAAAAAATGTTGTTAGACATAAAGTCATCCTCTCACATTCCTGGGATTTGAAAGTGTGAGCCAGGTTCCCACCCCTTGGCTGTCTAACTGATCCCAAACCGATCACCTCATAAGAAAAGAAAACATAAGGACAGCTGTTCAGGGCAAGGACATGCAAGAAGGATGGAACTGCTCTGCTTCAGAGTGATCTTAGTGGGGCTACTTTGGAGGGAGTGATCCTGCTTGGCTTAGAAAGGGCTCATTAAAAGCACCCATCAAAATGAAGGGGAAATCGAACCTCAGAGGCTACAAACCCGTGATGGGCTGATGGTGAATTTGTGGTTGTGATGTGTACATACTTACTGATTGAGTTAAACTCAGTTTAGCCTTTTTGGTATAGCTTCTAGTGAAGTGCCTTAGCAACCCCAAAGGAACTATTACTTTGCAGGAAGACAACAGTATTTCCTTTATTCATTTGACTTTATTTACTGTCAACTTTCTCCTATCATGTGATTTAAAACATATTTTTATGCTTATTCCCTGCCCCACCCTTCCAAGCCCTGGAAACAGTGCTGAAAATAGAAATCAGTATATTTTTATACCAAATTCTAAGGCCACATTTATAAATGTCTGATCAACTAGTGGTTACTCACTCTCCAAAAATGCAGAAGATCCAGATTAATGTGTTTGCTCTGCTTATACTCTCTGTTTACATAGGAGAACATTTCAGTTGCATCGGATGTTGAGTGGAAACCAAAGGTGAAGCCAAGCAACTTTTCACAAAAAGGAATTCTTGTTTTCTCGCCAGCATAAGAACAATTCCTTTTATAGTAGCCTGCAAAGGACAGGCGCATTATAGTGTTGATTCCATCCCATCTACTCATCCTAATAATTAAATAAATCAAATTTGAAAGCTTTAACAGGAACAAGGAGGGAAACTTAAAACTGAATAAATGGTGAATTTCAGGAGCAGCTATCTAACAGTAAAATGTATAAAACCTAATGGGGAAAAAAAATCACCTTTATAAACTTTATTTTTATTTTCTCTTTCCCCTCTAATTATTCAAAGGTCCATGATATCTGCATCTTTGCATGCAGGATGTCTCAGTAATATCTGCATAGATCTCAAATATGTTATTTAAATCAAGATGGCTTCTATAGATCAGATAATCTGGATCTATACTTAGTTATATCAGATTAGAAGTAAAACTGAAGTGATATTTCTGGTCTAATCATCTGTTTGACATAAAGTTTTAGAGGATGTAACCTGGAGCACATTTAAGCCTTGGGAAAGGAAATCTATTTGATTGTATTGTCCATCTTTTTACCTTCTTCAAAACAAGGTATGTCTGTTCAGATTTAGTGCTATTTTTAGCACGGTTGCTAACTTAATAGTGTTTTTTGACTGTTACATCTAAAAAAAAACAATAGGAAACATTTTATACTTTTTAAACAAACAATGACTTTGAGCGTTCACCCTTTTGTCTGCTAAAGACAAGTGTATTTCTCCTAAGGAATAATTTGAATTGTGAAGCCCAAACCCTTTCTGCTTGTACTCTTTGTCAGCTCTTATTTTCTCTCTTTAGTCCTTTTGTGTTTCCCACCTTCTCAGAGTGGTGTACATCCATTGCTGTACTGCTTTAACTACTTTATATAAGCGCTTTTCTCCTCCAAGAAGGCTTGCAAGTTTTTGCACATTATCTTAAGCTGACTTAACAGTCATTTTGCCAAGTCTTCTCAGCTGCTGCTACTGCTGAATTGATTCATTTTGCTCTTGACATGTTGCAGGCAGATGTGAAGCAAAGTTTATTTGACCAGTAACCCATCCCATAACTGAAGGAAGGACACATTTTGAACATAGACTTCTTCCTAATGTGGCCACTTTGTTTGTTTTTTTCCTGAATCTACTTACTTTTGTATCTAAGGTGATTTGCTTCTTACATGGACAATTCTTATCTATAAAGTGAAAAGTAATTAAGTTTTTCCTGATATAGCAGGTCAGTCTATGGAGGGTTGTTGTTGGTTTTGGTTTGGGATTTTGGTGGGGTTTTTTTGTTGTTGTTGGTTTGGGTTTTTTGTTTGTTTGTTTGTTTTGATGGACCGTGAGTTCCTAAGAGATGTTGTGTCTGTTTTGGAGTACTTCCATCCTGCAAACTGATGAAATTTCACAGACTCACAGATCACCTGAGGTACCTCTGGATATCATCTACTCATAATTTCCTCCTCAGAGAAGAGTTAGTGAGAGCAGATTTCTCAGGGCAACGTCAACTTTGACTTTAAATATATCCAAAGATGGGGACCTCACAACATTTCTGGACAGCCTGTTCCAGCATCTGACTATGCTTGGAGTAATTTTTTCTTTTTTTTCTTATGTCCCTATGAAAATTATTCTATTTCAATTTATGCCCACTGTTTCTCATCCTGTGAGTGGACACCAAAGAGAAGCATCTTACTGTCTTCTCTATAGCCTTCCATCAAGTATTTACAGTTGTTGATAGGTTTCCCTAGAACCTTTTCAACTCCCAGCTGAGCAACCCCAGCTCCCTCAACATTTCCTAATCTTAATCAATTGCTTTTGTGGTCCTTTGATGATGGTTCTGCTGTGGCCGTGGTCCTGCACTGAACTCAGCACTCCAGCTTTGTCCGATCAGGACTGAGTGGAGAGAATCACCTCCCGTAACCTGCTGATGACATTCTTCCTAATGCAGACCATGATATCATTAGCCTTCTCTTCCACGGGGCTTGCTCTTACCCCAACTTGGTGTTCACCAGGACCGTTTTTGTAAGACTGCTTTCCAGTTGGCAGGTCCCCAGTATATACTGGTTCATGGAGTGATTCCTCCCTATGTGCAGGACTGTCAGATCTCTGGTAGACTTTGTACAACTAGTCCCAAACTTTAAGCCCAGCAGTTCAGCTAGTTTTCAATACCTCTCACTGACCACTAGCCTAGTCCATAGAGTTTGTTTATGAGAACATTACATGACACACAGTGTTGGAAGCTTAACTAAAGTCAGGATAAACAACATTCACTGTCTTTCCTACTGAGTGAGAGCCAGTCGTCTCTTCATGAAAGGCTGTCATATTGGTCAGGCATCATTCCCACTTTGTAAACCTGTGCTGATTACCTGTGGTCACTTTTCCTGTCCATGGCTAGGAAATGGTTTCAAGGATGATTTACAGTTTAATAAAAGGATATGGTTTATCAACTTCCCAGGTTATCCAGATACATCCTGTTGCCCTTTTTGAAAATGAGTGCCATTCGCATTCTTCCCAGTCCTGAGGAACCTCCCACAATTGCAAAGACCTTTCTCAAATGATCAATAGTCACCTCACAGTGGCATCCATCCACCAACTCTCTCAGTGCTTGTGTTTGCCAGCAGCCTTTCAGACAAGTGCAGGTGGCTAGAAGGAGAGATTTGGATTTTCTCACATCTCTTTTGATGACAGTTTCTCACATGGCACAAATACAAATATCAAAACTATTCCTATGTGCTTGTGTGCCCGTGTTATGAACTACATGGCAGTAATTTTAGAGCTAGTCTGTAAGGATGTATTCCTCTGAACTCTCTAGCTTCTCTGAACATCTTTTTACTGCAAAGCTGTTTTTTACTGTAAGCTCTCCATTATTTGTTTGAATTCTGTCCAAACTCAAAATTCATTGAATATACAATACCAAACCTGCATCAGCATCAGTATATTTCTGTGACAATCATTTAAAAATTAGAAAGTAGCATAGTGTCTTAGGTGATAAGGTAAATTATTTAAACTGTATTCTGTAAAGACATGTTTATTATTTTGAGTACTCATTGTAAACCTACACTTAGTGTAAAAATGCATAAAAAGCCTGAAAGACCTTTAGTTTAAATAAGCATATGCATGTTGAAATTTTAGGTCTGATGTCCACTGCATAGTCAATTTATTTCTCTCATAGGAAAAAGTGTGGTTAAATTTGCCACTTTAATCATTTTAAAAATGGATACATTCTGCTTATTGCATCATTCTCCTTAGCTGTCTTCTCTCTTGGTAATTTACATTATCACCTGTTATGATAATTTCAGCAAACTTCCAGATTGGAGTAACAATAAACAAAAGAATATGAATATGAAATATTAGTTATTTTTCCAGACCATATTTGTTTGTTACCTGAGTTATAAGCCCTATTTTTAGTTGTATTTTCACTTTGAGAATGCAAAAAAGAAGGGATTATCTGTGGCTTAAAATGTTAAATGGCATTATCCTGCAATTGTGTGGATTTGTAGTACAACTAAACACTGTTTACCTGTTAACATGAGCTTGACATCAGTCTTGTTGGTTGGACCACTAGATGGATAAAGTACTGGCTTGATGGCCGCACCCAAAGAGTGGCTGTCAATGGGTCCATGTCCAAGTGGAGGCCAGTGACATGCAGAGTCCCTCAGGGATCAGTTCTGGGACCAGTCTTGTTCAATATCTTTGTTGGTTACATGGACAGAGGCATTGAGTGCACCCTCAGAAAGTTTACTGATGACACCAAGCTGTGTGGTGCAGCTGACGTGCTAGAGAGAAGGGATCCAGCCAGAGGATCCTGAGGGATCCTGGACAGGCTGGAGAGGTGGGCACAAGCCAACCTCATGAGATTCAACAAGAACAAGTGCAAGGTCCTGCACCTGCGTCGAGGCAATCCCAAGCACAAATGCAGGCTGGGCAGTGACTGGCTAGAGAGCAACCCTGAGGAGAGGGACCTGGGGGTGCTGGTGGACAGGAAGCTCAACATGAGGCAACAGTGTGCACTTGCAGCCCAGGAAGCCAACCAGAGCCTGGGCTGCATCAGGAAAAGTGTGGCCAGCAGAGCGAGGGAGGTGATTCTCCCCCTCTGCTCCGCTCGGCTGAGACCCCACCTGGAGTACTGCATCCAGTTCTGGAGCCCGTATTACAAGAGGGATGTGGACATGCTGGAGCATGTCCAGAGAAGGACCACAAGGATGATCAGAGGGCTGAAACTCCTCTCCTTTGAGGACAGACTGAAAGAATTGGGGCTATTCAGTCTGCAGAAGAGAAGGCTCCCAGGTGACATTATTGCGGCCTTCCGGTATCTGAGGGGGGCCTACGAAAAAGCTGGGGAGGGACTTTTTAGGCTATCAAGTAGTGACAGGACTAGGGGTGGTGGAGCAAAACTGGAGATGGGGAGATTCAGACTGAATGTGAGGAGGAAGTTCTTCAGCATGAGAGTGATGAGACCCTGGAATGGGTTGCCCAGGGAGGTGGTTGAGGCTCCATCCCTGGAGGTGTTTAAGGCCAGGCTGGATGAGGCTCTGGGCAGCCTGATCTAGTGTTAAATGTCCCTACCCATGGCAGGGGGGTTGGAACTAGATGATCCTTGTGGTCCCTTCCAACCCTGGCTGATTCTATGATCAGCCGTCGTTCAGTCCCATCCCTGGAAGTGTTTGAAAGGCCCATAGATGCAGTGCTAAGTGACATGGTTTAGTACCACTCGTGGTAGAGTTAGATAATGATTGGACTCAAGGATCTTAAAGGTCTTTTCCAACCAAAAGAAATATTTTATTCTATGTTCCCTGTTGGAAACCTGATGATTCTTGATTTGGGAGCTTGTAAGATGTACTTCTATATAAAAGCTTTTCTTTAAGAGAGGTAGCATTGTTGTGCAGAAATAAAGTTTACCATGTGTGTCACAGCTCCTGAGATTCCTTAACTCCATTTTGAAAGTTGTATTTGTGGTGGTTTGGGCTAGTTGCCTTTTTAAGAAGACCACAGAGACACAGCCTTCCACAAAGAGGTAGAGAGTCCCAAGGGTTGGACCTGGTAGTCCCAGGATATTGTAACATTGTTACTCTATTCAGCTTTCTGGTAGCTTATAAAGCAGTGCCTAGCTGACATTTCTCTCTTCTCCTCCCTTCAATTCTCCTCTCTTCAGGAAGAACAGCGTCCCTGCTTACCTCATGGTCTGTGTGGGGGAGATGGCATCTAGCTGGCAGGCAGTCTTGAGCTGCGGCCTGAGGTGAGGAGGGCAGATCTGGCCTACTCTCAGGCCTGCTGAGGTTGGATGGGTGGAGGATTTTATAAAGTTTTGATCTGGTAAGCTTGGCCTAGTTTGTGAATGTATTCATTCTACCTGGCTGCCTTCTGTACATATGTACTTGTGAATAGCTTCTCCCTTTAAACTTCCCATTGGTGTGCAGCATTTCTGTTTTCACTCCCCAAAAGGAGTAAATGTAATTTCTGTCACCCAGTGTTGGGTAGCTTGTGGCCCTAAATCAGTACAACATTCTATTTTAGTTTTCACAGCGTATGAATTTGTGTCCTCTCTATTTTATTTTACTTTTTAAAAATGCTAATCTGCATACTCTGCAGCCTGTTTCTTGGTCTACAGCTATACAGCTGTCATGCAGCCCAAACAGCCAACTGAGTCCTGGGCTGCATCAAGAGCAGCATGGCCAGCAGGGCAAGGGAGGGGATTCTGCCCCTTTACTCTGCTCTCATCAGACCCCACCTGGAGTACTGTGTGCAGTTCTGGAGCCCCCAGCACAGGAAGGACATGGAAGTGTTGGAGAGGGTCCAGAGGAGGGCCATGAAGATGATCAGAGGGCTGGAGCAGTTCTCCTATGAGGACAGGCTGAGAGAATTTGGGCTCTTCAGCCTGGAGAAGAGAAGGCTTCCAGGAGATCTTAGAGTAGCCTTCCAGTATCTGAAGGGGGCCCACAGGAAGGCTGGGGAGGGACTATTTACAAGGTCTTGTAATGACAGGACAAGGGGCAATGGGTTTAAACTGGCAGAGGGGAGATTTAGACTGGATGTTAGGAGGAAGTTCTTTCCAGTGAGGGTGGTGAGGCACTGGCACAGGTTGTCCAGGGA
>VWZE01026255.1:63534-104394 GCA_013396675.1 Eubucco bourcierii | reverse complement strand
GAAAAAGCTGGGGAGGGACTTTTTAGGCTATCAAGTAGTGACAGGACTAGGGGTGGTGGAGCAAAACTGGAGATGGGGAGATTCAGACTGAATGTGAGGAGGAAGTTCTTCAGCATGAGAGTGATGAGACCCTGGAATGGGTTGCCCAGGGAGGTGGTTGAGGCTCCATCCCTGGAGGTGTTTAAGGCCAGGCTGGATGAGGCTCTGGGCAGCCTGATCTAGTGTTAAATGTCCCTACCCATGGCAGGGGGGTTGGAACTAGATGATCCTTGTGGTCCCTTCCAACCCTGGCTGATTCTATGATCAGCCGTCGTTCAGTCCCATCCCTGGAAGTGTTTGAAAGGCCCATAGATGCAGTGCTAAGTGACATGGTTTAGTACCACTCGTGGTAGAGTTAGATAATGATTGGACTCAAGGATCTTAAAGGTCTTTTCCAACCAAAAGAAATATTTTATTCTATGTTCCCTGTTGGAAACCTGATGATTCTTGATTTGGGAGCTTGTAAGATGTACTTCTATATAAAAGCTTTTCTTTAAGAGAGGTAGCATTGTTGTGCAGAAATAAAGTTTACCATGTGTGTCACAGCTCCTGAGATTCCTTAACTCCATTTTGAAAGTTGTATTTGTGGTGGTTTGGGCTAGTTGCCTTTTTAAGAAGACCACAGAGACACAGCCTTCCACAAAGAGGTAGAGAGTCCCAAGGGTTGGACCTGGTAGTCCCAGGATATTGTAACATTGTTACTCTATTCAGCTTTCTGGTAGCTTATAAAGCAGTGCCTAGCTGACATTTCTCTCTTCTCCTCCCTTCAATTCTCCTCTCTTCAGGAAGAACAGCGTCCCTGCTTACCTCATGGTCTGTGTGGGGGAGATGGCATCTAGCTGGCAGGCAGTCTTGAGCTGCGGCCTGAGGTGAGGAGGGCAGATCTGGCCTACTCTCAGGCCTGCTGAGGTTGGATGGGTGGAGGATTTTATAAAGTTTTGATCTGGTAAGCTTGGCCTAGTTTGTGAATGTATTCATTCTACCTGGCTGCCTTCTGTACATATGTACTTGTGAATAGCTTCTCCCTTTAAACTTCCCATTGGTGTGCAGCATTTCTGTTTTCACTCCCCAAAAGGAGTAAATGTAATTTCTGTCACCCAGTGTTGGGTAGCTTGTGGCCCTAAATCAGTACAACATTCTATTTTAGTTTTCACAGCGTATGAATTTGTGTCCTCTCTATTTTATTTTACTTTTTAAAAATGCTAATCTGCATACTCTGCAGCCTGTTTCTTGGTCTACAGCTATACAGCTGTCATGCAGCCCAAACAGCCAACTGAGTCCTGGGCTGCATCAAGAGCAGCATGGCCAGCAGGGCAAGGGAGGGGATTCTGCCCCTTTACTCTGCTCTCATCAGACCCCACCTGGAGTACTGTGTGCAGTTCTGGAGCCCCCAGCACAGGAAGGACATGGAAGTGTTGGAGAGGGTCCAGAGGAGGGCCATGAAGATGATCAGAGGGCTGGAGCAGTTCTCCTATGAGGACAGGCTGAGAGAATTTGGGCTCTTCAGCCTGGAGAAGAGAAGGCTTCCAGGAGATCTTAGAGTAGCCTTCCAGTATCTGAAGGGGGCCCACAGGAAGGCTGGGGAGGGACTATTTACAAGGTCTTGTAATGACAGGACAAGGGGCAATGGGTTTAAACTGGCAGAGGGGAGATTTAGACTGGATGTTAGGAGGAAGTTCTTTCCAGTGAGGGTGGTGAGGCACTGGCACAGGTTGTCCAGGGAGGTTGTGGCTACTCCCTCCCTGGAGGTATTCAAAGCCAGGTTGGATGAGGCCTTGAGTAAGCTGTACTAGTGGGAGGTGTCCCTGCCTATGGCAGGGGGTTGGAACTAGATAATCTTTGAGGTCCCTTCCAACCTTACCTTCTATGATTCTATAATTCTATACCTCTAAGGGTGGCCACTCATGAGAAGTTGCTTTTAGGAATCCACTATTTCTTTTACACACAGAAAGAGTACAACTCTCTGCAACTTGCTGAGTACTTTTCCTAATAGACACCAGGGTTTGTTTTTGGCTATATTTTTTGTTTTTTCTACAAGGTACAAATCCCTGGTATTTTGATGACTGTATGTTCCTGGGGAGTGCCTGAGCTCAGAATGTGCTAAAAGTTTTTCAAGGTACTCCCTATTCCATATCCACACCACAGAATGTCAAAGGTTGGAAGGGACCTCCAGAGATAATCAAGTCTAACCTCTCTGCAAAAGCAGGATCACCTAGAGCAGTCCACACAGGAATGCATCCAGGCAGGTTTTGAAAGTCTCCAGAGAAGGAGATTCCACAGCCTCTCTGGGCAGCCTGTTCCAGGGCTCTGTCATCCTTGTTGTAAAGAAGTTTCTTCTCATGTTGAGGTGAAACCTTCTGTGTTCAAGTTTGTATCCATTGTTCCATGTCCTATTACTGTGCACCACCAAAAAGAGATTGGCCCCATCCACTTGACACCTACCCCTCAGATATTTATAGACATTGATCAGATCCCCTTTCAGTCTTCTTTTCTCAAGATTAAACGACCTCAAGTGTCTCAGACTGTCTTCATAGGGCAGATGTTCAAGTCCCCTACCCTTCCTCATGGCTCTCTGTTGGACTCTCTGACAAATCTCTGTCTCTTGAATCAGGGAGCCCAACACTGGAGACAGTACTTCAGGTTTGGTCTCATGAGGGCAGAGCAGAATTAGAGAACAATGTCCCTCGACCTGCTGTAGACACTATAGTCTACAGCATGCAGTTTGAAATAGAAATGAAGGTCTCAACAGTTTGTTTTGTATATATGTGATACAGCTGATCTGTCTGCAGACACTGATCTCATATTAATTTCCATATGCTGCACAAAATTCTGAGGTGCAGATGAGATTATGAATTTGTAAACATTGTAAACAAAACCTTGGTCGTTTTTCAGTTAATAGACTTGAATACCGAAACCAGGTTTGCAGAAGAGGGCAAGAAAATATTTTCTGTGTGAAGAATGAAGTTGTCATTTTTTTGTGGCCGATTGAAGATGTTGTTATAAAGAGGAGAGTCCTAGGAGTGAGTTTCTGAAACTTCAGGCACCTTGTATGATGATAGTGAGAGTTATTAACTAATTGCACCATTGTCAGAAGATCTAGTCAAGTGTATCACAAGATTTTTGATAAAAAGATAGGGGAAGAAATATCAGGAAAATACTTCAATAATTACAACATTAACTCATTAACAATATGCATATTAGTTCCTGCACCCATATGTCAGTGAGAAACAATCTTTAAAACCATTTATGAGGGGGAAAAGCATAATAGCAGCAATTTATTTTATGCCATATAGTTGACTTGTCTATAAAGGAAGTGCATTCATAATCTAAATCTCATGTAATCTGTTAGATCATTGTATAAATTTTTAAATTATTATTGATACAGTATAACAACTGAAAGCAATATTTGTGGAAAATCATACACACACCTCAATTAAAGTATAATATAAATTCAATTTTTAAAACTACTGCAAGTTAAGAGTGACACTCAAGTCTGACTTCATGCAGAGAAACCCTCTTATGGGGCCATAACCATTAAGAATAACATAATTTTTAGCAGACAAAATTGTCGATGCTAATGTAGGTTAGGCAGAACTGCACTAGAAGATCAGTGATTCCTTTGTTTCTGGGACTAATGCTATTAGTACCCTAGGTTTTCCTGTTGACAGAGCCTTTCTGCCACAAGAGTTTTCTGCAGGAGCAGAGCTGCTGTCAGGACAGAAACTAGCTGTCAATGAGAGTCTAAACAGCAGCAAGACAACTGCATGTACCTAGGCCTCTACTTTGCATCATCATTTATTCATGCATTTACATCTTATACTTGCAACAGAAGAAATATATTTATGTATTTACAAAACAATTACAGTAAGTTGTTTTGATTATACAAATGTTACGGTATATAGCAGATGCTTGAAGAGTAAAGGGCTGTCAGAGAGAGTAGAAACTGATGGAAAAGCAGACATGGAAAGGCTGTATGAAACCGCATGGTATGTGGGGCACAGAGCATACCTTTGGCAGCAAACAGACAAAGAAGGTTCAAAGGAAGGACCTGAGACACATGGCAACCACAGAGCTGTGTCACCACAGTGAGTGCTTGTGAGGAGGTTGGACAAGTGTACAGTGGAGAAAACCCTAAAGAAATATGAGTACAAATGATGGATTTATTTTAGCAGCTTTCTGTCACCATGTCTTCTCACAGGTAGGTTTGCAAGACCTTGCTGCTGCAGTTAAAGTTTTCACAAAGTGGGTGTGATAATAAGGATGAGTAAACACAGGTTTCTTACTCGGAACCCCTTCCAGTTCTCTTCCCCTGTCCTCTGTGCCAGGTCTGTGGTATGTCATGTCAGTGTGTTTCCTTAAAATTTAAATCATCTTGTCCAATGTGTAGAATAGACCATACAATTGGGTGATGCAACATGGCATAAATTGCAGATTATAGACAAATTGTGATAGGTTGAATTAACTGCAGCCTAAGTTAATTTAGACCTCATTTGTAATACGCTTAGTTCCTGGGTTTGGGGTTTTTTTGTTTGGTTGGTTGGTTGTTTTTTTTTAACATAACTGGAACATTTGTATTACATATTTTTTATTTTAACTTGGTTCGTGGACTTGGTATGAGCTTATTCATTCTCACTGAGGCTCAGAGGAGAGGCCTCCAGAGATGCTAGCAACCAAGAGCCACCTCTGGGAACCACCTGTGTTGTTTCGGGTCTTGCCTTCAAGTCTGTGCACTGGCAAAGACCCTAGTGTGTGGGGTGGGAACATGTTCATTTTCTGCAATAGAGGTTGAAAGCCACAGAGGGAAGAATGCTGCTCAGATTTGGGCCGAGACTGCAGTCTGACAGGCCCACATACTTTTGAAACAGAGATGTATTCACTCGAAGTTTGAGAGAGGGAAGAGGAGAATGCCATAGTTTTGTGGGACTGAGCTACAGGAGGTCCTCAATAGCTGCTCCCATTATCCATTGTTTGGGCAGTTGTGCCTGTGCCAAACCATTCCATCAGCTATATGACTCTGGCCCCTTTTTGCTAATGTACTTGTTATGATTCTCCCTTCGTCCCTGTCCTCTCACCTCACCAGGAAAAAGTAGATTTATTTTTTACATAGTTTAAGTAAAAGATATTTTGGGACCTGTTATAACTTGGCACAAAATCAGAGCAAGTTGGACAGGGCTTGATTGCCTTTTACAGCAGGTAAGGGAACTACTGGCAAATGTCCTACTCAGTCTGTTTCTTTATGCTCTTTCTTAATCATCAGTAACTTGAAGTTTTTGAAGTTGTCACTTTGCTGTGACAACTGATATTAAAAATCCTTATTTTCCCTTCTTCCAGACAGTTTCCCCGTTATTACCATGAACCATCTCAGCAGTTTCCTTGCCAGACTTTAACCCTGAATCATCATCAGGATACACTAATCCTTTTTCCCTGTCTGAAAGGATCTGATTCCCTGAATGCTTTAGAAAACTAGTGCCACAGCAGAACAAACAAACAACAAAAAAAACCCAAAAAATAAACCACAGGAAAAAAAAACAAACCAAAACACAATGAAAAAATCCTCTCTAAAGCCTTAGTCATTAGACTACAAAGAGGAGTTACTGTGGATTTGATTTCCATAGTTTTGATAATACTACCTCTTGATCTGTGAAAGTGGCTGTTGTCACCTGTAGTACTTTACTGTTTATCTCCAAAGAACACAAGTCGCACTTTATAGTAAGACGGCTTTGAACAAAGGGAAAATAAGCTAAGTGCTCCCTGTAACTGAATGGGAGAGTCTGTTTCTCATCTTCTTCCTTACTATTACATTTACAGACTTTCCAGTGTATTCAGCTCTGAGGCAATTTTTTTTTTCTAGTAAATCTTTTCTCCCAGAATCATTCCCTCTAACTGACTGTATATATTTAATATCCTCTTGATCCTTGACAGAAACTCCTGAATTGTTTCCGTAGGGATCTTCAATTTCTCTTGATCTGTTCTCAGTCTTCCTTTTGCTGTTTACTTGGATACTAATGAAACAGGTGATAGAGAAAAACAGAAATATCCTCTGGGAACCTAATTCACATTCTCAGCTGGAAATAAAAAAAATGTTTAATGATATTAGGAAAACAATATTTGTATTTTCCTGTCTATTCAAAACATCATGTAGTTTATTTTCCTAACTAAGCTGGGAAATTCAGTACCTGCTAATATATACCAAATTCGGTTTTACAGCAGTATGAAATATTAATAAGTGTACACATTTTTTTTTCCATTGGTCATGCACAATTACATTTAACTGACTCCAGCCTCTCTGGTTTTATAATTCATATACCTAAGCTGACTGCCACAATGCTGTGTTCAGAGGTTTCTTTTGATACCAGCTTTGACTTAAACCATACTGTGAAGGATATCTTTGATTTCCCCTCGTCTTGGAGCTTGCAGAGTGGGTAAACTCACTGCCTGTTCAAAATTAGTATTACTTGCCTCCTTTTAGATTCTTGCAACTCTGCACTTTAGTTTCCTTAAACACTTGGGAACCCACGAGTCTGCTGGAAGTAAGATGTTGTGGGAGAGATATAAGATGTCACAGAGTGGTCAAGTGCTGGAATGAACTGCCCAGGGAAGTGGTTGAGTCACCAACCCTGGATGTGTTTAAGGGTTGTTTGGATATGGTGCTTAGGTATATGGGTTAAGGTGAATCTTGTAGAGTAGGGTTATAGGTTGGACTTGGTGATCCAACCTGGATGTTTCTGTGATTCTCTGAATTTGCCAGCCCACCCTTGGTTAAAAATTTTACCATTCAAAGGTCGGTGTGCTTGGTATACATGTATAAAAATAAACACATTTTCTCCATAACAGTACTTAAGTTACAATGATAAAAATGCTGAAGCCTCAACCCATGAAGATCCCTCTTGGTTCTCTCAATTTTCAACCCACTTCAAGGCTTGCCATGTCCTGAAGAACTATTCATACTCAGGTCCTTAGAGATGACTTCCGAAAGCATCTACCCAACAAATACTTCCTTTTTGTTTTCTCTGGGTTGTGTACTATTTGGCCCTAAAATACAAGTGGGATATCATTCTTCTTGCCTTTTTAAATCTCAGTAATTCATCTATGCTTTGTGATATGCTTTGATAATATTGAGCATTCTGGATCTAAGACAGAAGTCCTTTTCCCTTCTTTGTAGCTACCCTACAGATATCTCAACACCTATATTCACAAGGAATATTTTCCTTGATTTCAGAACACTGAACCTGGGGGAAAGGTGATGTGTAGCTCAGTCAGCGACTGCTTCAAAGATACACATTAGGTGTGGATTCACCCTTTCCAAAGCAGATGTACTTTGCTTAAAATCTGAGGAGTGATTTGAAGAACAGTGTCGTAAATGTACTACTCTCACTATTCAGTTCTTGTGGCTAAAGCTTAACTTTGCCACTCCTGGTTTCTACAACCAACGCTTGAGTTTACTTTAGACATCTTTAGAGAATTCAGTTAATTCTGCACAAGTTTAATAATATATTATACTGTGGTCATGTATACATTTTGTATGTATAAGGGAGAAATTATGTGAATAAAAGATGCTCTCATCCCTTTACTTGCAGCTAGGCCTGTAGTTAATTACAAATTGAGAAAGACCTAAAATCCTAGCATTAAAAAGGTGTAGGGACTGTACTGAGTGTAAAACAGTATTCTCCCTAGTGATGAAAGTTAAATCTACTGCACTAATTAGCCATGAAAAGGCTAAGAGGGGATCTAATTGCTGTCTTCAGCTGCCTAATAGGTAGTTATGGAGAAAATTAAGTCAGACTATTCTCAAGGGTGTAAAGGGAAAGGAAGAAACAGGTTTCCAGAATGAAATTTTTGACAAGATACCAGCAATTTATTTTATTTTTTCAATACCACCAATATCACTAGTGAAGCACTAGAGGAAGTTGCCCAGAATTGCTGTAGAACCTCCTTCTTTGGAGGTGTTAAAAACTCAGACATGGCTCTGAATGGCTCAGTCTGACTCAGATGGGCAACCTGCTTTGAGCTCAGTGTTGGACTATATGGTCTCCCTTGCAATCTATACTATTCTGTAGTCCTGTTTGTTTAACATATAATGTCCTAAATATATTTAATTTAGAACAGAATTATGGCTCAGTGGATTTTCTAAATAAACCACTAAAATACTTATTGGTCTAAAATAGCTTATTGGTCAAATAAAAAGAAATATTGGAAATTATAAATGATTTATTTGATTATTCAGTTTTCCATGACTCTGTGGGGTTTGTTCTCACACCCTTCCTTGGGACTACTCTGTCAACCCTGTTTTGTGTTTATTTCAGTGAGTCACCGTACTAGATGGATATTTTATCAGCATAAATGTTCCAGCTGTAATCTCCTGTAATCATTAAAACTGCTTCTTAATGGTATATAGAAACAAGGATACTTCCTGCACCAAATAATGCAATCAAAACCAAGTCTTCATAATTTTAGATCTATGTTATCTAATGATATATAGTGCAAGGTCCTGGATTTCTGTTTTCCAGTAGTTGTCTTCAATGCTCCTTCGTAACTGTTTGTCTCAGAGGGCCTTGCTTAGGCTTTCTCAAAATAGTTTCCACCACACAGAAGTAAAACAGATTTGACCTGGATTAACTGGAGCATAGACTCCTAATGAGCCAGATGGATGAACATTCCTGTTTGGCAGAAATGACAGTTAGTGTTTGCCACAAAAATGTTAGTAGTTGCCTTGATTTTCTCCTCAATAAGAGAAATAAATTTAATCTTGGCCTAGAGTGGTTAACTAATGACTACTATGAGGCATTTCCTTAGTAAAAAACATATCTTATGTTATTGCAAATTTCCCAGAGGGCATTCAGAGCTGGAATGGTGAATGAGGTTTCTTCTCGTGACTCAGTTAACTAAGGATGGTATCTGTTGTGTAGCCTTGAGCTGGATAAAGCATCCAAAGAAGAACATTGTTGTAACACTTTGGTTTAGGTAGGAAGTATGGAGGGGTTTATTTTGTTCACATTCCTTGTGCAGAGAGTGGGGAAAGGTCAGAGAAACTGCTCTTGAGTATGCACCAAGCAATAATTTGTAGAATGCAACATTGAATGCCCACACAGTTCAATGTCCAAAAGTAGAAAAAACTTTCTTTGTGGGTGTATCTTTTCCAGGCTCCTCTGTTCGTTCAAAAAGAGTACGGCAGTCCTTGCCTGTCTAGCACGGTGAAACAGAATCCTGATCCTGTGCCTTAGGCAAAATGTTGACTTGTGTGCAGCTTAGATAGATGGCATTCTCAGTGCAGCTCTTTATCACCACCTCTCCTGCCATCTCATTCAACTTCAAACCTTTCCCATAGACTGGCAGGCTTTTGCAAAACACGAAAGGGACAGGACAGCTACCACGTACTTGTCAGCTGCCCTAACTCAACTCTGCTGCATGTTTGCACATGTGCCAACTTCTGTCTTGCAAAAGCAATGGGGAGGATCTAATGAAATAGGCCTGTGTTCATTTTGAATAGCTACAGATACTTACAAAAGCAGTGAAATACACTTGAAAGACTATATGCGTCAGTGGGGTGGTTAGGATTATATGCAAAAGACACTGGATTCTCCTACTTAAATGCTTGAAGAGAACAAGCCCTTTCACCGTTAGCCAACAAGGAAATTCCTGTAAACTCACTGGCAAACTGTGAACGATACATAAAGATCATGTAACTTAATAGTTGCTCTTCCAAATTCTGTTTCGACCTTTCAGCTATAAAAGGCAATTCCTTAGAGTTTCCAAAGGTACAGTTCATTGGGTTTTGGTTTAGTGTTACAGTGCAAGAATAATAAGTAATAGACTTTATTACAGGTTTTTTTTTTCCTCTTCTCAAAACCATTATACATCTCTTTGACCTTTACAATAAAATGTTCAAATACAGTTCAGCAAATGTTTCCAGCATTAATTTCTGTTATCCAGAATTACAAGTAAGTGAGTCTTAATCCATATAGCCTGTATAAAGCCTGGTTTATTCCTTTTTGCTTTACTCTTGTTTTAATAGTTTTTCTCAGTTCCCCTTCACCTTTTTCTGAGTTTTTCTTCTATCTATGACTGAACGCACCAGAAGTGTGTATATATATATATGTGTGTGTGTATACTATGTATATATATACCAGTTGTATTTACATATATATATATATATATATGCACACCATGGGACTATTTGTATATCACAATAAGTCAACCACCTGAAACTGATATTTCCATGTTTTTGCTGATCTGGGCAACCTGTTACCGTTTCCTTCCACTTATAAATTTACATCTGGGTGATTTTTTGTTTAGTCTCTTTTTTCCCCCAATATTTGAACCTGTTTGTTCAAAAGGGAACCTATCACTATGCAGCATGTGTATGTGAAACCCAAAGCATTACCAAATTAATGATGGAAGCAGGAAGAGTCATATAATTTTTTTCATTCTTAGGAGAATGAAACAATTTATACTTCAGGAGTGTGACTTTCATAAGTGCATTGCTTAACTGTATTCCCTTCTTTAGCTTTAGAAAAAAAATATAATTTCCCAAGACCATCAGATACCTCATCCCAGAGCTGTAGGAACTGCTAAACACAA
This sequence comes from Eubucco bourcierii, assembly GCA_013396675.1. NCBI lineage: Eukaryota > Metazoa > Chordata > Aves > Piciformes > Ramphastidae > Eubucco > Eubucco bourcierii. The sequence goes on along the minus strand of VWZE01026255.1, from coordinate 93,777 downwards.
ATGCTGCTCACTGCTATGCTCTCACACATAAGTTTTGTTTCTGCATACAGGCCAAGTTCTTTTTGAGGATATGTAGATTGATTTTAAAAGTGGAAGCAGGATATCAGTCGCTGACACTTTTTATTACATTTGCAGGTTTGTTTTGGTGGGGTTTTTTGTTTGTTTTGTTTTGTTGTTTTTTTTGTTTTGTTTTGGTTTGGTTTGGTTTTTTTCCCCGGAGGTAAGAAGAAGGTGAATTTTGTAAGGAAGTGAGATGATACATGGAATCAACACTTCATGGGTGGTGGTTGCTGCTGCTGTTTATTATTAGTATTATTTTATTCTACTGAGGTCTTGAATATTTTGGATAAGAAAAGTTAGAACTGCAGTCACACCAGTGGTGATTGATCACTTAACCCTTACTCTGACACAAGGTCTTTTGCACTTTATAAAATACCCTCTGCTGATGGCTGTAATTCATTTTACTTTAGTGGAGGACCTGGCCCAGACTTTGATCTCTTTTTAGAACTTGTCCAAGTTTTCCCTTTATGGCCAACAATGTAGTACAACATTTCTACTAGCTGAATACATGCACTATATATATAAAAAGTAAGTAATGACCTTTAAATAGTTACCAGTGGGCAATTTTTAACTCCTTGCAATAGTTCGAAACTATTTCAATGCCCTGTCCATCCTGCAATATGCAGCACATTAACATTCGAAAGCCCACAAGGACATTTACTACGAATTGCAACAGTGTTTCCCTCAGCGACAGCTTTCAAGTCTGTTTCACATAGTAGCCGAGTCCTAGCCTGAACCGACTCTCTAATACCACAACAGTCGGGAGCTCTGGCAAAGCACTCTTGTGGGTAATAGATTTTAGCCAGTGTCCCCAGAATCTATACACTATTTCCGTTATCTGCTGGAGATGTATTGCAAAATGGCAATAGCTCCCTTAAACTTCAATGCATTATGCTATTCAAATCCAAATAAAAAATAAAGTATCCAGGCTGACATTTGGAAGAATGGAGAAAGCAGCTCTGCAGAGAAGGACCTGGGAGTGCTGCTGGACAAGTTCACCATGAGCCAGCAATGCTCTCTGGTGACTAAGAAGGCAAATTGTATTCTACAGTGTGTTATGAAGAGTGTGGCCAGCACATTGAGGGAGGTTTTTCCTCTTATCTCTCCTCTGCCTTGGTGAGGTTGTACCTGGAATATTGTGTCCAGTTCTGGTCTCCCCAGTTCAAGAGGAGCACGGAACTGCTGAAAAGCATTCAGTGGAGGGCCCTGAGGATGACTCTTACGAGAAGAAGCTGAGAGAGCTGGGAATCCTTAGCCTAGAAAAGGGAAGATTAAGAGGAAATCTTATAAATGCATGTAAATACTGGAAGGGTCATGAGGATGAGGTTGGGCTCTTTTCAGTGGTGGTCTAACCACAGACTATGACAAGGGGCAGTAAGTACAGACTAGAACACAGGAGGTTTCACTTGAACTTAGGGGAAAACTTCTTTATTGTGAAGGTGACAGAGCACTGGAACAGGTTGCCCAAAGATACTGTGGAGTTTCCTCCTCTGGAGACTTGGAAAACCCTCCTGGACGTGTTCACGTACAGCTTGACTTAGGCATACCTCCATTAGAAAGCAGTTGGAGTAGACAATCTCTGGAGGTGACTTTCAACTCTGTACCATTTAAATGATTCTGTGATTCTTAGAAAAAGGCTTAAGGCCTATTTCCTGACATAATTAGGTTGAAACTAGCATCACGCAGAATGAGTTGCTCCTGCAAATGCAAAACTGTTAAACTATGATCAGGAATGGTGAGCTTGCTAAGTGAGAGTCCAAAAAAACCTACATTATAGAAATCAAGAGTGGTGGTATATAGGCTCTATATGTACACATTTTACTGAGGCTGTGGAATGGTAGAGCAGTGAATATGTTGCTTCTTCCAAGTTTTAATTATATCTTTATTTGATGCACGCATCTCCTGTATTGAGCATAAATGTAATCATATTGTAGAATACAGCCTAAAAGTTTCTTTCTCAAATAAGGAATAAAGGAATAGCTACTTCCTTCACAATGTCAAATAACTGACCTAAACACTATGGAAAAATATCAACAGGAGTCCATGAATCTGGAGTTTGATATTAAAAAAACACTCCAACTTCTATTTTATTCTTTATTAGTCTGTTTTAATAATATTAATCAAAGAGCAGAGAGTTTTCTTGTGTAAAAGGAATCTATTTTATTTCATTTGTTTCATTGTAAATTTGCAATCTGAATTTCAAATACTCTCCAACCTTGAAAAGCAGAGTTGATTTTCACCAGCCAAGTGACTACATGTTGGAGGATGATAGACAAACTTCACTTGAAATGTTTCTTACAGTTACCGTAAGAGTAACAGCTGGAAATAAATAGGTCATATATCAACTTCTCTAACAGGAATAAGTGCTAATTTTTTTTGAGATGGATACTTGTGTCTACACAAAAGCTGTGGATAGTTAGAAGCTTGTATGACGCTACCTGAACTGATCAGAGAGCTGACCTTTTCAGTGGGGGAATTTGCATGTTTCAAGGCTAAATTACTCCCATTTGCTATGCCTAATATTTCTTTTTGGCTGGTTTTGGTACTTCAGAGATATTTTTGGTGGGAAGTCTGATGTTCAGTAAATATGACAGAGTTGCAAAGATTTCAGTATGTCCCTTTACACTCAGACCAGACATTTAGTGATCACTGAAAACTATGAAATCTCCTTTATCTTGTCAGGCACAATCTTTGCCCAAATGGAGTGCTGCCTCTGTGACAAAGTGGCATCATTTGCCGCCTTCATGTGTACTGTGCACCACTGTATTGACTTCGATTTTTTGTTTATGCTTGTTTACAGAAAACATGTTGTGAAATAGCAGCAAACTGTAGCAGGGCTGTTTAAAAAAAAGTCTCTAAGTCAGAAAGTGGTTTATTTTACTTTTTTCCTGTGTGCTGACTGTGCAGTATGCAGGTGAAGCTTGTCTTGCTTCTGCTTAGAGCACATGCAGTCATCTTGTTCACAGCACAGTGGAACCTTTGTAAACTCCTGTGCTAGGGATGGGTTATGTCACTTTTCTGACCATGTGAGACATATCAGTAGTACCCTCATAGCTGAAACTGTAGTGATAACAGGATCATGGGCAGGAGAGTATCTTGATCACAGATATGATGTGAACACAGTATGAGAATTTGAGAGATATTTTGGACTTTAACATATGGCTAAAGCAGCACTTCTCCAAAAAGCCAAAGTTCAAGTTGAAGCTGATGATGATGAAGTCTACTGAATTGTAATAAACTCTTTTATGATGTATAAAATACTAGAAATTTTAAATAGTCCCAAAGACAACAACTTAAAGTCGTGATTTTCATTGTTCTCACAGTTTTTTCATGCTCACAAATTTAGCTTTAATAAAATTGAATGTTCCTATTCAGCATTGCTGTAGACTAATGAAAAATTAGTTTGATAGTATTTTTTTTAAGGAGGATGCTATTGCTTTCTGTGCCAGAATCAGTAAAGAGTTACTCCATGGCAATAATACCTTTAAAAAAAAAAAAAAGTAGATTATTTTCTACCTGAAAATATAACAACAGGTAAGAAAAGTAAAATACCTGTAAACTTAAGTTAAAACAATGATGGATGGATGATAGAGTTAGGATCTCAGCAACTTTCAGCATTTTCTTTCAAATTTGGTTTGTTATGAAGAATCTCTGTTGATGCTTCTCTAAGGCTTGCTGGTGTCTGAACTGTACCAAATAAATGAATTTTTTCTATCTAAGAAGTAGTCTCCACTAAGGATAAACTTCTATATTAAAAAATGTACAGCATAATATTTTCCTGGTGTGCTTTCTGTGCTGTTCTATTCTTCACAGCTGCCATGTATAGAATCTCATGGAAGATTCAGGTACAGGCTTTCAGATGTGAGTGGAGAATAGAAGCATCACTAGAGAGAAGCAAAAAGAAACATTTGAAAGTATGAATGGAAAATATCAGCAGTGAGCTTTAGGTTGACAAGCACAAAGATGATACATTTCAGGATCTAAAGGCTGGCTGTTTCAAGCCTCATAGGTGCTCAGCAGATGGAGAAAATCCATCACAACTGATAGATTATCAGAAATCTGAACATAAACATGATTATACCATCAAAAGCCCTGTGGGGTTTTTTGGGGTTATTTAGTTGATGTTGTTTGTTTTTTTTCAGACTTGAAGTCTGAAATGTAGAATACTGTATAGTAGAACATGGAAGGTAAAATTAATCTCCATTTTTATATGGCTATTAAGCCATTTGATCAGAAAATATAATAAAATTTGAAATGTAAGATAACACAACTTATGTTATTAGTCTCGATTAGACCACAGCTAATTTCATCAAGTGCAATTAAGAGTAATAGAAATTATATATTTACGATTAAACTTGCAGTATATTTATGAGGGGAGGGATGTTGAGGGAAGATGAGAATAAGAATGTAAGAAGCTAAAAAAGTGGAAAGACAGGATATTCTTATGATCAAGTTATTTAGTTTTAGGAAAATACTTAAAAGATTGATATGCCCTGGGTGCTTAATTTCATGAGACTTTCGTTTAAACTCAGAGGGGAAAAAAATCCATGTATAGTGGGGAAGGGCTGTGTTCCCTGAGGAGGGCAAGTGGATGAGTGAGTATGTCTCTTCCATCTATATGGTCTGTCATTCATTTCTGCCTGTTGCTGATAAGCAAAGCTTCACCAGTGTTGCCAGTTACAGGAATGTAAATCCATGACTTGAGGGTAAATGAGAGCAGAACCTACCTGTTCTCTTAATCTCTTTTTCACACAGCTCACTCAGCCTCACACTCAGCTTCTCTGACTTGTCTTTATTTTTTTGTTTCTACTTTTATTTACTTTCTCATCATTCTCTTTGTCTTTATTTTGCTTTGCAAGATGACATATAGATTCTTTGCCTCATTACTGTTCTCAGCATTACACGACTCTATCGCTGTTTTGCTCTACCGTCCACTGAATCCTGGAAGTTAAATAAACACACAGGGAAGGCAGAATAATATCTTAATCTGTCAAAATCATCTCTCCTGTCATCCTCTGTGATCATATTTGTGTACATGTACCTTCATTGTTCATAGTAATTTTTGACAGTTGCTCCTGATTGACAGTAATAGCAAGGACAATGTGCCAAGACTTTATCATGATAGTCAGTAAAAATCTGTCATGCTGTCTTTGTAGCTGTGACCTGTGGCAAGTGAGAGGGACTGGGGAATAAAAATTGATCTCCTTCCCTGAGCATTTTGGATTCATTATGTATTCACCATATGTGACGATTTGGGAGTTACCTGTCCCCCACTCTATGAAAATCACCCAGACTAGACTCAGTCATCTGTGAATTAAGGAATGAAGCTGTATTTACAACTTAGCACAGTTTATAAGCAGATATATACATTATATACATTAATATTTACAGAAATACACAAGTTAAAGGTAATACAGAAACACAATACCCCTCCCAGAAGTGAGAGTCGCCAGAAGGGACTATGGACCACAATTCCACCTTCTTTCCATTCCTCTACCTTATCCCAGGCTCTGTCTTAGGTGCAAGGTGAGTTTGGAGTATCGGCAAGGGGGGTTAGAAGCAGAATAATTAGTTGGGTTACGCAGCAGAAGCCCAGAAGACACACCGACTCCCTGAGAGACTGTCTTATCTATGTTTGCATCCTTTGTTTTTTATACATCTCAGCAAACCCATGAGTGAAGTAGACACCACCATTGCTTTCTTTTCATGGCCTGTAATCTAATTTTTTGTCATTAAAATATTCCAATTAACTTCAAACCAGCACAACATATTTTTTTTTTTTTTTTTTTTTCCCAAGTACCCCTCCATGGCTTTTTCCAGTTTTGCTTTTCCTAAACTACTTGCTTTTCATCATTTTTGTCTCTCTTGAAAAACTTTCCTGCTCATACTGATCTCTTTCACACTTTTTTTTTTTCTCATTCTTGGATTTCCTTAGGCTATGGTTTACTGTGCCTCCATAGCCACATCAGAGAAAAGTGTTTTGGAACAAGGTCACACACTGTCTCTTCATGACCCCTGTGGAGTAAAGCGGCGAAAACTGCTGATTTGTCCTCCTTTCTTTTATTTTTGCAAAGCTATTTCTGAATCATCCCTGACAGACGTGGGAATACTGTGGGGACTGGAAACTATGAAAGTGCTCTGCCCAAGAACCAGATGGATACCTGGGAAATCCAAGTCAGTTCCCAGACTATCCAAGTGCCAAAGAAGTGCTGATAACACTGCCCTTGGTCGCATCAAGATCTCAATGCAAGCACTCTTTGAAACAAGTGAATGAATGTTTTGATATAACTCAGGAATTTAATAGCTTAACCATATTTTTATCTTCAGCATTTTCTTAGGGTAGGGAATGACTCTAATGCAAGTCACTTGCACACTGAAGAGATCTATAAGGTGACAAGAGAGAGTGTAATAGTTCCTCAGTCCTTTGTAAAATGCCCAAAGGTTCTGCCCAAGCAATAAATTAAATTTATCTCTTAAATCAAAGTCTTTTTAAAAATTAAATGCAAAGGACATTTTTTGTCACTTTTTTTATTATCACAAAGATACTTTTATAGTGCTGTGTGTCTGAATTTTTATTTTCTTCAGTGTCACTGAAACTTCATTTAATTCAAACCAGATTTGGTAAAACTGTTCTCTTTTTTAGGCTGGCATATACTGTACACTGAGATCTAGCTTAAATATATTTCAAGGGAGGTATTTTTTATTTGTACGGTTAGATAGGTTTCTCCTAATTTTGGCTACTTAAAATTAAATAATGTGCATTTCCACTGCAGTCAGAGGGAAAAGAATGGCGTGTAACCTTATCACTTATGTCTTAAATAAAATAACAAGGAAGCGATGCATCCTCTTCTACAGTCACCTTCCCTTCTTGCCTGAGTATAGGAAAAGCTTAAAAAAACTATTTTAACTTAGTCATAATTTTGAGCTGACAAACTTATTCTAAGTGCTCATGCTGGGCATATTTGATATGATGTGTAGAGAAGGGCAAGGTCAATGATAGACAGAGGACTGTCGAACTCACCCAAAGGGACAGATGCACATTAAAGCCCAGATATCAGACATAGTAACCATGTGTGCTGACATTTCCTGGTCTACCAGGCCATTCCCATTGTATAATTTTAAGCAATTACTAACAAAAATATGTCCCTAAATACTAAAAGTTACAGATGGCTGATCTTTCTCTTTTCCAAAGATTTTCCCATGCTTTTAGATTTTTTTTTACTTCCATAATTTGTGTGAGGACAAAAGAAATACATTTTTAATAATTAATGCAGAGTGTGTAAGTATGGTTTGGTTTTGTGTTGTTTTTTTTTTTTTTTTTTTGTAAGAGGCAGTTAGTCTTCATTACATGTAATTGACCAATTACTGTGTAAACACACAAAGTGAAAACGTGACCATGTTGATATTTCCTTATTGGTATTACACACATTTATTTAATGTGCTAAATATATTACTTATTTTCTATCAAGGCAGGAGAATAGGGAACATGAAATATTCTCTTACAGTTTAGCAAATCTTGTGTATATGTTTGTTTAGAGATGTGAAATGTGGGCACTTCAGTATATTTGTCTCATTTAGTTTTAGCAAATTTAAAGTTGACATTTCTTAGGGATGCATTTCTTAACCTCAGGCCACAGGGGTTTTGCCACTTGTTTTACATTATCCAGAAGCAGAAGAAGGAGTGTTTAACATGAAGCGTTTGGTTTTTTGCATATTCCCATGAACAATCTAAGGGAAATGTCATCTCAACACATTTTACTGAGTGAAATTCCACCCTACCTGAGAACTGCAGTGTTGCAGATGATAATTTTGTCTTAACTGATAGTTTTAAACTAAGATACTACCTTAGGGCATTAATTCTCTCTAATTAGCAAGATTTTTCATCTCATTTTTTTAAAAAACAGTAAATAAATAGACACATGAATTCAGTGCCTAAGGTGGGCTTTGATTTGACTGAAATTGGAGTTCTGACATCATAGTGGTTTAGATGTCCTGTTTTTATATACTAGGAGAAATTCCAGAAGTATCATCCAAGATCCATCATTTTATATGGTGCCATCATTTGTTATTTTCTATGGATCCAAGCATCATAGAATCATAGAATTGTTTAAGTTGGAAGAGGTCTTGAAGGTCACTTGAAGATCTTCAACCTAAGACCACCAAAGAACCACGTCCACGTGTTTTTGAATACCTTCAAGGATTCTGACTCCACTACCTCCCTGGGCAATGTGTTCCAAAGCCTGACCAAAAGATGTGAGTTTAAGTTTTGCTCAAGAAAATGACATGTTTGGTCAACTGCAGTCACATGTATCTTATTTTAAGGTTGGGTAGACTTCTTGCTATGGTGTGTCTGTTGGTGCCTCTGGTGTGTTTGTTAATGTCTCTAGTGTTGGTTGGATTGTGCATTGGATTACACTGAATTCTCAGTCTAGGGTATACAAGACCTTTGTTGTGGATTTAAGATTAGATGACAGAATCACAGAATGTCAGGGGCTGGAAAGGGCCTCAAAAGATCATCCAGTCCAACTCCCCTGGCAGAGCAGGATCACCTGTACCAGATCATGCAGGAATGTGTCCAAGGTGGTGTGATGGTTTGGGAATTTCCGGCTCCCCCACACTTTGTAAAATCACCCAGACTAGACTCAGCTGACTGGAAGTTAAGGACTGAAGCTCTATTTACAACTTAGCACAATGTACAAGCAGATATATACACAATATACAGGAATATTTACAGAAATATACAAGTTAAAGGCAATACAGAAACAAAATACCCCTCCCAGAAATCAGAGTCCCCAGGAGGGGGTCCCAACCACCCTTCCACCTTCTTCCCACCCCTCTACCTTGCCCCTTACATGCAATGTGAGTTTGGAGGATCGACCAGGAGGGTTAGAAGGAAAATGGTTAGTTGGGTTAACAGAGAGGTCTAGACAAAAAGCTTGAGCCTGTGTCTCATCTGTGTTTGTGTTCTTGTTCTAATACATCTCAGCAAGCATATGAGTGGAGTTCACCATTGTTTTCTTTTCACAGCCTATAATATAATTTTCTCCTTTAAAATATTCCAATTAACCTCAAACCAGCACAGGTGGGTTTTGAATATCTCCAGAGAGGGAGACTCCACAACCTCCCTGGGCAGCCTGTTCAGTGTTCTGTCACCCTCACAGGGAAAAAAATTCCTCATCATGTTTGCATACAATTTCCTATGCCTCAGCTTCCACCCATTGCTCCTTGTCCTGTCATTGGACATCATCGAGGAAAAACCTGCCTCCATCCTCTTGGCACTCACCCTTTACACATTTATTCATGTTAATAAGGTCACCTCTCAATCTCCTCCAGAGCCCCAGCTCCCTCAATCTGTCCTCGTAAGGAAGATGTTCCATACCCTTAATCATCTTTGTGGCTCTGCATTGGACTCTCTCACCTCCTTGTTCTAGTGGAAAAAAATAGAAATAAGCATTTCTATGTCCTTCTTGAACTGTCTTTAAGGACCACAGAGTTCCTTAAGGTCTCCAGAAAGAGGTAGGTAGCTCCAGGCGTTGGACACCAGAAAGTAATCTTTTGTCATTTGTTTCTCATAAGCCCTGCAGGACTGTAAACGTGGACATTTCTCTCTGTTCTTTCTTCTTCCTCTCTCTGCCCCTCTCCAGCATGGGCTGCCTTATCTTTGCTATGTGTGAGGGGGTGAGACCTGGAACAACCTGGCTGGGGCCTGGAGCTGGCAAGCCAAATTTTAGCTGCATCATTTGGACTTAGTATTGGGGGTAGAGAGGCACGGTGAGGAGGAGACATTGGAGGCTTTGGTTTTTGGCCTGGTTAGGAAGGATGTGGACAATGAAACTTTGGCCTAAAGACATTCTTGGAGCACTGTGGCCAAGGTGGACTGTGGATTTTGTGTATTTTCTATGCTTTTGTACTGTTGTATGTAGTTATGAATAGTAGAATCATAGAATGGTTTAGGTTGGAAGGGACCTCAAAGATCATCTAGTTCCAACCCCCTACACCTCCCACTAGAACAGGTCACTCAAGGCCTCATCCAACCTGGCCTTGAACACCTCCAGGGAAGGAGCAGCCACAGCCACCCTGGGCAACCTTTTCCAGTGTTTCACCACACTCTCTATAAAGAACTTCCTAACATCTGGTTTAAATCTCCCCTCTTCCAGTTGTCTTGTTGTTCTTGAAGTCCTTGATTGGTGGGGAAACTTCAAAACTCCCTGTTATCTTCAAAGGTTTATAGCTTTTCTAGTCTCATACATGGGCACAGTTCCTCATAGTTATAGCCCATTCAACTGGTGTCAGCACGTGTCCCATGGTTAGTTGTGTGTGCCAGTCCCAAGGTAAGTTGTGCAGTCTTTTGGCTCCAAACTGATGTGTCAGTCATCTGTGAGGGTCTTCTCCATCAGAAGCCCTACACAACTGTCACAGTGAGCCCAAGCTTGCTGCCTTGTCTAGTTATCAGCTGCTGTAATCACAGAGCTTGTGATCCCGTAGATACACGGGGAGAAGAAACTTAACTCTTTACAGCAGGTAGCAGTATTCAGATCATATTCTCCTGGAACATCATCAATACTTTACAGGTTTCTGAAGAGAGCATCCCAGAAGTGCACTTTATGCCTTTACTGTGAGTAATAAACATCAGGCTTGGTAATGCCCTGAACACAAATGGATCACCTTGCAGAGCTTTCCACCTTCTTTTCTAAGTATCCTTCCAGCTTTACTTCTACTTAGCACAGTACCGGAAGAGGCAACTTGGTTTAAACATGGGCTTGAAAACTTTGTGAAAGAGTTTGGTTTTGCTATCCTTGGTTTAAGTCTCATTTTTTAATAAATATTATTGATGGTAAGTGGCTATAGTGCTCATGTAATCTCCCCTAACAGCAGTGCATGCATTCCATATTGTTTCTTTATAACGCAATATACTCAGCATAGCATGTCCCCATTGCACTTCCATATGAACCTATCGTTTGTCTTGAATTGTGGTTTATAGGTACCAAAAATTGTCCTTTCCCAGTAAAACAAATTCATTTATCTGCACCACTGCTTTCTACTAGCAGTAACCAGGATAAAACTTCCTGACAGTGAACTGTACAGAAAATCAGTAGAATAAGGATGAAGCCAGACCTTTCCATATCCTCACAGGTGGAATGCTGAAGAAAGGTTTGATACAAGTTGGCACAGCAGTGTAGGGGACTTCAGTTGTGTGCATGGTCTCTGTGTTCACTATTGTTAGCTTGGTATTTCGTAGAGACTCAATTTTGCCTAGAGAAAATACTGTCTTCCTTTCAGATATTGCTGGGGAATATGTGGTAATTACATCTGCTCAAAGCTGAGCCTGCAGCTGTATTTTCAAATGTGACTCAAATTGCATATGGCTAGTATTTCCTGGATCAGAGAAAGGATGGCAGTATTGAACTTGTCAAATATCAACACAGAAATAGACAAAAAACATTTGCTTCAAGTCACTGACAAATGTCAGGAAGTCAGCAGCAAGGTAGTTGCAAAGTTAAATGGGATCAGATTTCTATTAGTTTTAAAGGAAAATAAATCTACTGCATGAAAAACCTATAGTCCCATTTCTGTTTAAGTTCTGTTCTCCAAGTCATGGTAAATGCTACCAAAACAAGTCTAAGTAAATCCTTAGAACTTTTGCCTCCTTGCTACACTGCACTGTGTGTGCAGTGTGCTTGCAGTTTAGAAAGGATCAGCCTCCAGAAAATAAAACAGAAAATGTAAAAACCTAGCAGACTTGGAGCAATTATTTGCAAAAATGAGTTGTGTGCAAAGTTGTGTCCATGAAAGAAAATTTAAGTTCAAATTTCTTAGTTTATTAATTCAGTGCCACTGAAAACTTTTAACAATGTTATTAAAATGAATCATTTGCCTATTATTTCCCAAATGAGAAAACAGAGGAAATATACTTACTAGAACAATATTTTTTGCCTTTAAAAAAGATCTTCCTAAAACAAGCATTATTTATAATCAATTCAGTAGTTTTAATTTCACATTTTATTTTAATAAAAAAGTGTGTGGGAATAAAGAGTTTTTTTTAAAGAAGGCATTTTAGAAATACTTACTAAATAATTTAAATACCATTTTACAATAAAGCCAGATCTCTGTACCACTTGTAAGTGCTACCTTATTGAGACATTTTCCATTGCTAGACACTGTGAGTTGTGTAGCTTTTAGCAATTAAAAGTGTGGTATGTTAGTTGACAATAAACTCTATGATAAATATTTCCTCAAGTAGTGATACTAATTTGCTATTGCATTTCATTTTGGATTATTTTGGCTTTTAATATGCAGTTTGGGTAGCAGGAGGTCATAAGAAGGACAAAGAAACCTTTAAGCGTTGTGTTGATCTGACCTAGCATTGCCTTCTGCTCCCTGCAGTAATAATGGCAAACAGATATTCTTTTTACTCTAAATAAAGCAAATGATGCCAGTTAATAAATTTTTCATGCACAGACAGCTGGGTCAAATGGGAGCTCCCTCTTGAGAGAGAATTAGAGGAAAAGAACTGAAATTTCATACAGCTTATTTTCTTTAAAAGAAAAGTGAAAAGAAAATCCATCCCTGTTTTATTAGGACTATTTGGGTAATGAATGGGTAGGATTTTTCTTTCTGCTTTTGAAGTTTTATACCATTATTTAACTTGTAATAATTATTCTGTAAAACATTATTTTCTATACACTGCTCTGAAAACTAGAATACAAATTTAAATAAATGGGAAGTAATGATCTCTTCTGATGACAACTTTTATAAATGGTCACTGAGCTTCTATCTGATGACTATGCTGCATGTGAGAAATAAGCTAAAATGCTTTAATAGAAGTTATTCTCAGGCTAAATCTTGTCCTTTCATGCTGTACAAGGTTTTTGAATATGAAACTCTGTAGATGAAAATGTCTGGGCAGGATTTGGCGTAGCATCTCCTGTGGTCTTGGTTACGATTTTGTATGCAGGTGCTGTGGCTGAGGTTGATGAACAATAACTGCATATGCAAGTATTCAGGGAAGCACAAAATTTCAAGCCAATTGACACTCATGTGCTCTGTTCAGTAGCTCAGCTCTCAAATTACAGCTAATGAGCAACAATGGGTGCATTTGCGGGTATGAATAATGGGATCAGAGAGGAATTCACATCACCCAGCTTCAGACATTATTTAAATGCCTAGATTGGGATACTGTGCTCTCAATGCAGTTAATGGAAGGGGCGACTTCCAATCTCAAGCCTGCAACTAAAAGATGCAACAGGTTTGTAAAATGGCATAACACTGTAGGCTGTAATCTTCTGACTCCCAGAAGCACAGATCCAGCTGCCTTGTGTTCATACTGGTCCACACAGTGGCCCTGGGCAGCTTGTTCTAGTTGGAAGTGTCCCTGCTCGCTGCACAGGAGTTGGACAAGGTGACCTCTAGAAGTCCCTTCCAACCTGAAGCAATTAGTGAATCTGTCAGGGCTCCTTCCTTCTGGAAAGACAGATGTGTTGCAGAGAAGAGGAAGGTGATGATACATTCTTGGGTTTTATCCTCAGATAGATTTGAGATCTATCTAGGGTGCTCAAGGGTACTCCAGGGTTAGGAAGTATTTCTTTGTCTTCACAGGTGCGATAAAACTTGAATTCTTCCCTTTACATCCTGTATAATGTGACTGTGATTTGGACTTCTAATTTATGTACCCAGGCTGGTTATTTTATGTCTGCTTATGACAGTGGAGTGGGCAACTAGGAGATTATATTTAGAGATATTTAAAGTAAACTATATGTGCAACTGCATGATTGATTACGGTTTAGTTACAAACACCAGTTGTAGTATGATTTCAGTAAATTGTCCTGCAATCAAATTCTGCCTCCTTTTTTTTCCCCTCCAGCAGAAGTTTTTATAAAATCACGTGAAAAACATAAGGTGTGAAATGACTCATAGAAGAGTTAGTTTTTAGAAAGAGAATATTGTGTCATATCCATTATATTTTAGAGTGTTTTTATTGTTCAGTTTCCTCCCCTATTTTTTATCACTGTAAAGACCATTATAAAATATTAGAAACATTGACTTATGGAATGATTTAGGTTGGAAGAGGCCTCTTAAGGTCATCTGGTCTAAAATCTCTTCCCAGAACAGCTGCTGAGATGAGGTTCCAGGGCCTTGCCCACTCAGCTTCGGGGATGGAGATCCATGTGTCAGTGTTTGACCACTTACAATGAAAACTGCTTTGTTTGTTTTTTTTCCAGAACACCTAACTGAAATTCCCTGGGTTTCAGCTTCTACCTGTGGAGTCACAATTTCAGGTTTTCTGATAGACAGTTCTCCTTTCTCCTTTCTTCAACCAAACAGAACCTGCTAATTTATGTTATGTAGGGTAATAGTTCAAACAGAACAGTTGCTGAGATGGAAGGAGAAAGGATCAGTCAGGAAAATCAAATTCATAATGCATATTCAACAACAGATCTCAGCCAGGAAATTCAAATTCGTAATGTAGCACCAGACCTCATAACAGACTTCAGGCCCACAGTCTTCACACTGTTGTCTTTCAAGAAACTTTAAATGTAAATTTTGAATAATGGCTTTATTTTAAGTCACAAACACAGAAGTTTGACAACCACACCGCATGAACGTATCTGCAGATTTAAGGAGGACCTAAGACATTATAAGCTCAGTCATTCATTTGCATTTTGGCTTTTCTAGGAAAAGGTCTGCTTTGGTGGGATGGACCACAGGCAGCCTGTGGCCAGAGCTGGCTGAGGTGAATGGGTCTCTGGAAACCCTAATTCCCCAGCTGAGGTTGTCTTACCCACACTTGTATCTGCAGTCACAATGCAAAATAGAAATGTGGCTTTGGCATATGCCATAGTGCCTGTGCAGTCCTCTGCTTGCCACCATATGCTGACAGCCTGAGTGCAAATACAGAAAGAGTTATTGGTTTAATTGCATTATGATTCTGTCCATTGGCTTGGTGCAGAGATTCTGGGATTTATTCTTTAGTCTTAAGAAGGAAGGAAACCAGTGTAGGAGTAAAAGGAAATAGGGCTTTGATTACTAAATGGTGCTGACTGATCAGACCTAGTTGGTAAAAGGAGTGATTAAAAAAACTCTGTTTCTTAGTAAGTCTGAGCATTCATCAACAGTTATAAAAATGTCTTTAGTTGTAAATCTGAAAATAATTTATTGGTTTCAGAGGAGGTTTTAGAAACATCTGCACTGCCGAGATTAATTTGGTAAAACAATGTCACAAAGTCAGTTGACTTAATATTGTTAGTTATATATTATTAGTAATGAAGTAAAAGTAAAAAAGTTTGCATATAGATTTGCCTGTGCAGATTAGCTATGGGTAGATGTTTGTGTGCATAAAGACTGTGTATCTGTAGTATTTCTAATCATACTGACCATATAAATTTATAATTGAACCATTTACTCAAATTAGTATTGAATTTTCTGTCCTTTCTTATGTGCCTCCTTAGAGAAAAAAAAAAGGGGGGGGGGGGTGGGGGGTGTTGGATTGTTGTATTTTGTGACTCCAGGTTGCCAGAAGCATCATGTTTGGAGGGGAATCTATAGCATATTCATTTATTTCACTGGTTAGCTGTAAAATACCTTCTGTGCAGCAGACAGAATTATGCAGAACTGTTTTAGACAAGAAACAAGTTTTGTTCATATACAAAACCAGAAAAAAAAATCCAGAAAAAGCTCATTGGGAATTCATAGAAATAATTACACAGTCTCTCCGATCCTCAGACCCATTTTGCAGACAGAATCTGCTGAATTGGTAATTTTGTTCATTTTAAGAGTTTGACATTTGTTGTACTTACCCTAGAATATTTCCAAGCAGAAAAAGATCTTGAGGAGATCAAAACATGCCCTTGTACCTTTGAAGCTTAGCTGTTTTACTAGGTTATATGTTCAGGAGCTGGCAAAGGCAGGATGTGTTTTAGAGAGGCTGGTAGGAGGGGAATTACTCAGGGAGAAGTGGACACCCTGACAGATGCTGAACAGTGGGCACGTTCAATATTTCACGTGTTCGACCTATCTGTCTTACTATTCCCTCTGGACTGAAAAGGCAGAGTAGAACCTGCAAACCACACCATAAAGGTTGCCTATTTTGAACTTTACATCCAGCTGACAGTTGTATCACTCTGTAACATATTTTTGCGTGTTAGTATTTCTCATTAAAAAGATAATCAAATTTACATAAGCTTTGATTGCATTAGTTTCCAATAGGAAACTGAATGTATACTTAAATCTGCACCGTGAGGAACAACAATCAAGCATTGTAAGACAGTTCATTTCCTGATAAAAGAGTTGCTACTACACTTGTGAGAAGTGTGCCACTTGAAGTGCACATCAGTAGAGAGGAAAGAGGAGTAAGGAGGTAAGGAGCTGTTGGAAAGTGAAAGAACCAAAGTGGGTATGGTTTAGGTTGTTTGGTTTTTTTTAATTTCTAGCCAGACAATCACCTTAAAGTCAATTCTAATATATGCTAGACCTAGGGAGCATTTATTTTCTGTGGATGTTTAAGCTATTTTTAGAGTCAGTCTCCTTCTCTAGGCTTTCATCCTTTTGATGTTAAAACAAGTACACATCTTCTGGAAGCCGGCTGACAGTGTGTCTTGGTGGGATGGAGATGAGCGTCTGCTTTTCTCCAGCAGATTTACAGTGTGCTCATGTCACTGCGCTTGACAGGAGCACACCTGGATACCTCGTTGTTCTGCGATCATCTGTCTTGTGTGTACCTCGGAAGCCCATGAATTATTCACATCCTCTTAGAATATTCCTCTGGATTTCCTGTGCGAGGCTCTCAATATTGTGGGTTTTAAAGTTTGAAATGTGGTTTTAGGGATTTTGTCATGTCGCTATTACAACTATTATTCTGTGATGCAGTTTAACCCTTTACAGGAAGGAACTGATTTTTCTGTTTTGTTTGTTTGTTGTTTTTTGGTTTTTTGTTTGGTTGGTTTTGTTTTCCCAGCCATTAGTTCTTTCTTGGCATCATTTTTGTTGCATTTATTTCAAAGGTGTTGATTGATAACAGTGGGATCATTTGGAATTTAGTCTGCCTAAACCCACCTGCTTATCAGTTGTGTAACATCTGCGCTTTATGAGTATACTGGGCTTTTACGATGATTAAGAGTTATTACTTTGTCATTTCTCCACTACTTTTACTAAGTTCCCAGGAAGTCCATTTTTAGTTTCTCTGTATTATTAAGCATCTCTGAAAGATAGCCCTTAATCCTCATGTCCCTTTATTTCAAAGCTGTATGTATTACTGTAACTCAACAGCAAGTATAATTCAGCTGCCCTGGCGTTCAGCAACTGAACTCTGTCCTCAAATCCCACACTGCATGCTTCACGTGACGCTAAACTGTCACTTTAATCCCTGTTGTAATGAATTCCACACCTACAGACTGAATTGCATTTTATTGCAGAACTGTTTTAAAATACTCTGACAGAACAGTTTTCTACTGGAAAATTGTAGGGTTTTTGAAGCAGGAAATTTTCACAGAATCTTTTCAGCCCTTAATGAAGGACTAGCTTGCAACAATTTATGTTAGGAAGGAGTTTCCCTGGAGTTCTTTGCTGGATATTTTATTAGGCTGTAGACCTTCTGTCTATCTAAACAATGCAGAAAAGGCTGGATTTCATCTGACCACACAAACTTGGGGGATATTAAAAAAACAAAACAAAACAAAATGTACTGAGAAAAAAATCCTATGAAAGAAGACTATAGTCATTGGCCTTCTGTGCTGAAGTGGTACATATGGACACATACAGAAAATACTCTTACCCTGCTGACTGAATTGCAGGGACATGACTGGAATGTGCACTTAATGAAGTGTGAGTAATGGAGGTAATTTTAAAAATCTAGCAGTGGAAATTCTGTCTGGTTTAGGCTGACTTTCATGCTATTTATTTCTGCCTTTCACATTTCAGTCAGTTTTCAGGTGCTGCTGCCTTCAGGACATAGTGACTCAATATTACAAATTAGCTGTTTAACAAGAGAACCTAATTTACAGTGTAGAGAAGCATTTAATGGAGAATTCCCAAATTAAATTTTATTATCATTCTGCACGGAGTCCTGATTAAGTGTTTCTGCCTTTGGGAATGGAATGCAGCAATGCATGTGCACACAGAGTATGCTGGGAGAAGTCTTCCCTGCCTTCAGTGCACGAGATTTGTAAATACTGCTTTGCGACAGGTTGAGAACAGAGAGAGATGAGTTTTCTTTTTCATTCTTCCTCCCTACCTGATACATGACTAAGATGTGGGATTTGTTGCCATGGAATGTTTGAGAAGCCACATTGTAGATGGAATTAAAAAGCAACTGAGAGAAGTCATGTCAGAAACGCAAGGGTGGTTGGTACACAGTGCCTGGGGGGCAGAAAATCCTTTTATTGTAGACCACTGAAAGCATTTGGATGGCATGGGGAGGTTATCTAAGAGCATACTCTGCTCTTGAATCCTTTTGATAATCTCTTCTTCTCTCCAGTAAATGAGGATGAGCTGTCATGATCCTTATGTTACTGCAGATATCTATGATGCCTACAGCCATACCACCTCCTGCCCCCATATAGTTAGTTAGAAAATAGCCCTTAAAAAAGAGTTCAAAGAAATTATTCATTTGATGTTAGATGCCAATTCTAGGCTGAGATTATGAAAGCTTATTTATGAAGGCAGCCTAGATGACTGTTTCAGTTCTGGAGTTACAAAGTGTAATTGGTCCTGAGATAGCTGTGCTTGCTTTTCTCCACTGCCTGAAAAATGGAGCTTTGAGTGAGTAATCAGAAGCTAGTCTGCATTTGGTCACATCAGTCTCAACATTTGTGCATCTCTGAATTTGAAAGGAGGGCTTTATTTCCAATTGAGATGTTGTTTTACAATTAACATAAGAAAAAAGTGCTTGCTTTGCATCTGCTTTCATGAACAAGAACTGAACTTTGAAATTTTAAAGGAAGAGAAAGCAGGCATACTTACCCCAACATCTAAAGTGTGCATTTATTGTAGGTGAGGTTACTTCCAAATTTTTGCTGGAAAAAGCAATGTGCAAGAGACTCCCAAGGTCCTCAATGAGTGAAACCACGTATGACTGTGATAATTTAATGCTTCTGTGAAGTATGTCAAAATTCTAAATGCAACATGAGAAGACTCAAGGGTATACACTTTAATTGTGACACTCCCTGGATGGTCATGTTGCATTCATAGTATTATAATTGCATTGAGATCCACTAAATATGCATAACCCAGGCTTTCTTGTCTGTTTCATATGATGTACCTAAACATTGCAGAGAAATTACTGACCACATGACTCTTCTGGTAGAACTGTTATATACATCACAATTCCTTTCATCCAAAATAGATTAAGAATCTTAAAAATATTGTCTATGAGGAAAAAGGTTGTAATGAAGAAAAACAATTCAGAGGATTCAGTTCCAGCAACGTTAGAAAGCTCAACATTCAAATTAGAATAGAACTGCAGATTAGTTAAGCAAGAAAGGAAGGACGTTAAATGCAAATATTGTTAGCAGTTTATGTAGCACTGAAGACAAACTTCATAAACTTTACCATTAATGTTATCTGATTGCAGTAAAGTAGTAAAAAGGATTGAAGAACTTCATAAAATGTGTTGGGAGAACTGAAGCGATATATTAATAATTGTATCTTAGAATAGCAATGCTTGACAAAAATAGAGGAGAAAAAAATCAATCTATAGAAACAATGGACATATACTGAAATATTAAAAGTATTTTTGATGGAATTCATACTAAAAAAAAAAGAAAGAAAATAAGCAAACAAACAAACAAACAAAAATAGAAAAAAACCCCATACAGGACAGCAAGTTAGCACACTCATTCCCAACTGGAACTGGGGTAGATGGCAGTCCAGATTTAGAAACCTTTATACAGAAGACAACTATCAGCCTCAGGAAAGCAAGTTCTTATTTTTTTCAAGTCTCGTGTTAGTCTTCCCTAGCGTGGTCTTAGATGAGGAAAAGTGTTACTGATCTGACAGAAAACTTCAACTCCTAAAATTTCCAACAAAAAATTGAACAAGCAACAGAAATTTTAAGGTGGTATCATTAATTTTGATATTTATGAACACAAATTTCTGAATCATCTGACACTAGGAGTCATATATTTCTGCTGGGTGGAAAAAAACACTGCAGTATATAATGGGAAGTGGATAGACATTGAATAGTAGTCTGGCCATTTTCTTAATGTAATTAGTCTTGGAGGAAGTATACAATGAAATAAATCACCAGAGACAGTAAATGTAAGAAAGACAAATGGGCAAAATTATTCAGTATGCTTTGAAATTCGTGGTATTTGTTATGTGGGAAAAGATCCTGCACTCTGAGGTACCAAAAATTAATTAGAAGTAATTCTCTCAGTTGTCTGTAAGTTATAACTTGACCTTTAGCAACAGCTCTAACTGATGCATACTCAAGTTTGTTTAAGCCAAAGCAAAGCTTCCCTGATTTGAATCATCACTGGTTCAGGCTCCAGCACCTTCTGCATGGAGAACATTCAGGTGGAGGCAAACCTGAAAGCTTTATCTGTTGATGGGAATTCTGTAGCTGAAGCCTAGCCTCAATCCAATATTTAACTACAGTTAGAGATTTTGTTTTCTGAATCATAGCTCAAGCTACATAACAGTTTTTCATTTTGCAAATAGGAAACCTTGATGCTAAAAATTAGATTACAGAGTATTAGATTTTACAGCTGGATTGGACAACTGACCAAGCAGAGAACTGAAGGAACTGCAACATTTATTAGTTATCTAATTCTTTCCAATGCCAGCTTTTTATACAGAGTTGTGTTCCTACAGATTTAGAGCTTAAGTATAACAATCTAATGTGGGATTTCTTCATACTTTATATTTGTTAGTTTGTTTTTAATTAAATGTTGATTTAAATAATGTATGTTGACTGTCCAAAGGAGGAATAACTTCAGCAGTGTCAAGACACAGTCTAAGACTCCAACTTGTTTCAATTCATTTTTAATTATTTAATTTTTGCTAATAATTAATTTTTTAATTAAAAATTTGATTATTTAATTTTTGCTACCATATGCAACCTTTAACTGAAGCAGAGTTTTGTTACTTTTGCCAATAAAATCTTGAGTTTTTCTTTCAGTGATAAGCAAATTATTAGGATATCAAAAAAAAAAAAGGAAAAAAATCCTTATGATTAATTATTTGCTGTACATACAAGAGAAAGCAGAAACTGCAGGGGTAAGGAATAAGGTGTAGCTGATTTTCTTGCACTGGTAAACATCTGACAACACTCTGCAGACAACCTTTCATATTTCTCTTCTGCATGAAGCTGATCATGCAGCCTTTGTAAAGATTTTGCTGTGACATCAAGGGGTGTTGTCTCTGGATGAAGACAGAATGATCAGTTATTGTACTTGGAGATAAGTGGTATATTTTAAAATGAGTTCATCTTCAGCATTTTCTTAGGTACAATGTTTAAAATCTTTTTGTGATCAGGAGGTAGAATAACTCATGTAAGAAGCTGGTCTTCATACCTGTCCCTCAGAGAGAATCAATGTAATTTCTGAATATGTTGTGAATATTTACCTTTTATTTCATTACAAGAAAAATATTATGCAAATTAATTTCCAGGTGGAGCTGAAAGGACTGAGTGAACATAACAGCTACCGCAGGAAAAAGGTCTGATTATAGAAGGAGGGTCTAAATGTTGTTGGTAAACATATCAGTCTGGCTGCTATTAAATTCAGCTGAGGCATAACACAGCTGTCTTAGAGACTTTTTGAAGAGGAAAAACAAAGGGAAAAAAATGACAAAAAAATTCCAAGCTATATTTTTTGTTGTTCCACTTATTACCAATGTGTGTCTGTTTGACTGTACCTGACACTTTTGTGTCTCACCCCCATGTGTGTCTCACCTTGGTGGGTAAAGATTTTACTTTAAAATAAGAAAATTGACATCAGTGGGATATAATTCACTTTAACCTTGCCAAAACTTTTTTAGAACACAGTTATTTACTTTATAAAGCATAGTTAAATAAAATTGAATCTGACTTTTTACCAACTTTGTAATCTTCTGTAAAATAAGTTGAAGTAATTGGACTAAGTAATGATGACACATTATTTGAAAAGTATTTTTAGATTACCTGTAATTGATTTTAAGACATTGACTGATTGCTGTAAAAAGCTTGGTTTTAAGCAGGTGACAAGCTGATGACAAGCATTAATGGATTTTGCAATGAATAATTTGAATTGGGAAAGGAATTTAGTCAGAAGAGAATGCATGTTTCTGTCATAAAAATGCATGACAGGGAAGATGGATAGTACATCCCTGAAAACATCCCAAAAAACTAAGTTTATAACTTTCTGGCAGAAAGTATAAGGGCCTATAAACACAACCATTGTACTCAAACTCGGAAGATTTAGGTTTAGTCACCTATCTCCCTGCTAATGTACAAATATAANAAAAAAAAAAAAAAAAAGGAGAAAGAAGAGAAAAACAATAATGCTAATAAAGGAACAGAAACTCCCAAGCAAACCTAAATCAGATCTCAGTTGCAGGCAATGTCATTTCTGTTAACTGTCCAGCACATTGCTATCCTTATTTAAAAGCTTGATCGTGATTTATGGCCTGGAGCTTGTTTTCTGGAACCTACAGGTGGGCAGGGCATTTCATGAGCATTTGTGGAGACAGAAGTGATTCTTTCTTTATTTTAAAAAATGTAGGAATATCTGCTTATATTATCCTAATATTTCAGTTATGTCAGGAGAGTAAAAGATAACTGCTATTATTTTAGATTTTTAGAAATAAATTTGATCTATAGATTAAACTCTTAGTGTCTTATAGGGTCATGATAAAACTATTTGATCTATGGGAAAGGCAAATGAGTTTAATATATTTTAATAGATTTATTGGTTTACAGAGAAAAGGGCCAACCCTACCTATATAAAAGCATAGTAGCAAAAGTACAGAGTATTTTATTTTATTTTATTTTATTTTTATAAAATAATAATTGAAAATAGGTGTTGAATGACAGAATTGTCTGTGGGGTGTGTGCACAAGATTGACTGTGCAGCTTCTTGCCAGGGCAAATTAAAGTATGTGGAAATTGAAGGAAATTACTTCAGGCATGAGGGACACTGTCAAACATTTCTGTTTCCTAAGGCCGTTGAAATCCTGAATGCGATGCCAATTTGAACTGCCATCCACAAACAGATGGACTGAAGTTGAAAATGGAGTTTCTTCATTTATTTTTACATCAGGAAAGTAAACAATTCTGTATTTCAAAGGAATACAGACTAGGTGTTAATATGTTCAGAAGGCAGTAGATTGGATCTGCCATTTCACTGTCACAGCTGTAGCTCTGCTGTATTTCACATGCTGACATTTACTGTAAGTAGCAAATCACAGAATTCAAAACTTTAGAGGTTGGAAGGGACCTCCAGAACTCATTGAGTCCAACTTCCCTGGCAAGGCACGATCCCCTAGGGTAGTTCACACAGGAATGCATCCAAGTTTTGAAAGTCTCCAGAGAAGGAGACTCCACAGGGCAGCCTGTTCCAGTGCTCTGTCACCCTCACTGTAAAGAAGTTTCTCTTCAAGTTGAGGTGAAACCTTCTATGCTCCAGTTTGTATCTATTGCTCCTTGTGTTAGTGCTGCTGATCATCAAAATGAGATTGGCCCCATCCACTTGATACCCACCCTCAGATATTTGTACACATTGATCAGATCTGCTCTCAGTCTTCTGTTCTCCAGACTAAACAGCCCCAGGCTTTTCAGTCTCTCTTCGTAGGGAAGATGCTCAAGTACCCCAGTCATCCTTGTGGCTCTCTGCAGGACTCTTTCCAGCAGTTCCCTGTCTCTCTTGAACTGGGGAACCCAAAACTGGACACAGTATTCCAGGGCAGAATAACTAATCTATACTGTAGGAATGTGTTTCAGCACATGTCTTGGAGAACTTTTTATCTTCCACTATATCCATTAACTATGCAATATTTGCTGCTCAGATTTTCTCTTTTCATCATATATGAATGCTCCAAGGTTCTCTGCATTTCTGCCAAATCTGTGTATCTCTTCATTCACATAAATGTGGATGTATACGTGCATGCACACCAGGGTTGCTGGAATGGTGACTGTCGGTGTATGGAGTTTGAGATCAATCATGGTCCAGTGTTAAGAGCAGCAGTGAGGTTTTAGGAGGAATGGGAAGTTGCTGTTCAAGCCTACCTCTGTTTCATTGGAGTCTAGCCCACTTTTTGGTGATACTAAAATTGCTTTCTCTGAGAGATGAAAATATTTCACCTGATATATTGAATTATTGAATTTGTTTTTTTTTTTTCTTTTTTATTATTTTCCACTGGCAAATCTGAGTCTGCCCTTAAGGCATTCAAACAATTCTGGATTCTACAGCATGTAGCAGAAAATCCATGCTCTTTGATTCTTAATTTTCTGCTACTAAATCTCAGTCCATTTCTATTAGTGTGCTCCTGAACATTACCTATCTCTTTTTGTCTGATAATTCAGTCTACCTCTGTCTTGACAGTGATTCTCAGTATTTTTCAATTTTTCAATTTTTTTTTTTAATCATTTTAATTCTTTGGGATAAACTATTTGTGCAAAGGTCTTTAATGCCTTGTGTCCCAGGACCACTTTTAAAGAAATGACTCAAGTAACTTGACTATCAGCAACTGATTCACTTTCATCAAACTAATTGACATTTCCCCTTGTTCTTACTACTCCTGTGATTCTTTAATGAATTCCTATTTTCCTCAGACTTGACTTCCATTAAACTTGCCTTTTTTATAGCTGTCTTCTGCCAATAAATTCTAGTCAGAGCTTAAGTACTTGAGGCACTGTCAAATGCTGACATTCAGAGAAACTAAATCCATTTAATTTCTTTGTCTAGAAGTTCACTTATCTTTTCAGAGAAGGATATCAGGCTAATATAATGCAATCTTTTTTGCAAACTCACAATTCGCTTAGCTCCATTTTCCATTTATGTCTATATATGAAAGCCTAACGCTGAGGCTATATAGCAAAATAAATTCAATAAGAAAAATGAAGTGCGAAAATAACTTTAGATAGTGCCATATCTGCAAGTGAAATACAGGACTTTAGATACTGTAAACTCAGGCTTCTAAATATGTGTCACATCCCTTACGCACGACAGTGAAACAGTTAAAACTGAGGCATAACTTTAATCTGCTATTCTGTGATTCCTGTGGTATACAGAAGCGATAGAGAAACCAAGTTAATGCTGTTCTCTTTCTCCTTTTGGTAGGTAGGATGTGAGGGGTTTTTAGATTTTGCAGTTACTTTGTGTTTCTAGCAGGTAAATCTGCTTCATAGGTACTTAACTGTTTTTATTTCCGTCACTTATACACAGCTGATAAAAATTCTTTTATGAGTAAGGATAGCCTTAGAATATTTGCCGTGCCAATAAGTTACTCCTAAATGCAACTTTTATCAAGTGTATTTTAAGCAAATATAGATAAATACAAAATACTACAAACTTCTGGAAAGATACTTTTCAAGCAATCGAAACGCGTAACAGAATTTTAACTGTTGCAGATCATACACTGCTGGCTCATATTGAGCTGGTTGTGGAGCGACAACCCCAGGGTCTTTTCTGCTGGCTTGATTCCAGCTGCTCTTCTCCAAGACTGTCTCATTTCATGAAGTGGTTGTGACCAAAGTGTGGCACCTGCCACTTGGCCTTGTAAAACCTCATACAACTGTCCTCAACCCATAAATCCAGCCTGTCCAGATCCTTCTGTAGAGCCTACCCTCAAGAAAATCACTACTTTTCATCTTAGTGTTATCTGCGAACTTGCTGAGTATTCACTAATCCCATTGTCCTTGCCATTGATAAAGACATTAAAGCAAACTAGACAGAATAATCAGCCTTGGGGAACAGCACTTGCAACTGGCCACCAACTAGATTTAAGTTTGTTCACCACTACTCCTTGCGTCTGGTCATCCAGCCACTTTTTTACCCAGTAAGCCCATCCATGACACAAGCAGTCAGTTTCTCCAGGAGAATGCTGTGAGAAACAATACCAAAGGCTTTCCTAAAGTCTAGGTAGAAAAAATCCACAACTTTTCCCTCACCTACTAAGCAGGTCACCTTGTCATGGATGGAGATCAGGATAGTTAAGCAGGACCTACCTTTCATAAACTCATTCTAACTGAGTCTTGTCACCTGGTTGTCCTATATGTGTCGTGTGATGGCACTCAAGACTATCTGCTCCATAACTTTTCCCATCACTGAGGTCAAGATCTCAGTTGTGTAGGTCCCCAGTTCCTCTTTCTGGCCTTTCCTGTAGACAGGTATCACATTTACTAACCTCTGGGAGGTCTTTAGTTAGTCATGACTGCTGTTAATGATGGAAAGTGGATTGATGAGCACCTCCCTTCCGGATCCATAGATTTGTGTGTGTCTGGTTGATGTAATAGGACATGGAATATTTCCTCTTGGATTAAAGGGGCTTCATTTTGCTCTCTGCTCCTGTCTTTGATGGAGTGGGCCCAGAGGAGGGTTATTGTGATGGTTTGGGAGTTACCTGCCCCCCTCCCCCCCTTTATAAAATCACTCAGACTAGACTCAGCCGGCTGGAAGTTAAGGACTGAAGCTCTATTTACATCTTAGCACAATATACAAGCAGATATATACACAATATACAGGCATATTTACAGAAATATACAAGTTAAAGGTAATACAGAAACACAATTTCCCTTTAAGAAATCATTGTCCCCAGGAGGGGCTCCCAACCACCCTTCCACCTTCTTCCCACCCCTCTACCTTACTCCAGTGTTTGCCATAAGTGCAAGGCGAGCTTGGAGCATCAGCAAGGGGGTTTAGAAATAGAGTGGTTAGTTAGGTTACTCAGCAGAAAGGAGGAGACAAAAAGCTAGAGAGCCCGAGACTCTCCATCTATGTGTCTTATCTGTGTTTGTGTTCTTATTCTTATACATCTCAGCAAGTCTATGAGTGAAGTAGATATCACCATTGTTTTCTTTTCACAGCCTGTAATCTATGTTTTTATTAAAATATTCCAATTAGCCTCAAACCAGCACAGTCATGAAAATAATCAGGCAAGTTGGAGCACCTGTACCACAAGGATAGGCTGAAGGAGCTGGAGTTACTCAGCCTGGGGAAGAGAAAGCTCTGGACACATCTGATAGCAGCCTTCCAGTACCTGAAAGGTACCTACAAGAAGGATGGAGAAAGATAGTTTACAAAGGTCTATGGTGGTGGGACAAGGGGCAGTGGTTTCAAACTAGAGAAGAACAAATTTAGATTGGGTATTAGGAACAGATTCTTTACTATGAGGATGGTGGAACACTGGAACAGGTTGCCCAGCGAGGTGGTTAGGGCCTCATACCCGGAGATATTGAAGGTGAGGCTTGACAGGGTTCTGCACAACCTGATCTAGTTGAGGATGCCCTTGCTGACTGCAGGGTGGGTTGGACTAGATGACCTTTGGAGGTCTCTTCCAATTCAGACCATTCTACAATTCTATGATTCTTTGAGCTCAAAGTGCCAGGTGCTCAGAGAAAACTGCTCTTATTAGTAAAGGATGAGGCAAACAAGACCTTAAGTGCCTCATCCTTTTCCTCATCTCTTACCACTATATTTCCTTTCACATTCAATAGAGATTCTTCTTAGTCCTCCTTTTGTTGCTGATATACTTATAGAAACATTTTAATTGTCTCTTATGGCAGTAGCCAGATTAATTTCTAATTGGGCTTTGAGCCTGCTAATTTTCTCCTTCCATAAACACAAAGTACCTTTATACTCCTTTTGAGTGGTCTCCTCCTTCATTCATAGGTTAGAAACTCTTCCTCCCCTCACCCTGAGTTCCAACCAAAACTGTCTGTTCAGCCAGGCTAGTCTTCTTCCCCACTAACTCTGCTGACTCCCCTCCTTACTCCTCTAAGAATCTTTTCACGATCAGTGTACCCAAAACAGCCTTCAACTGGTTGAAGGAGTGACACACCAGAAGGTTGTTGATGCCATTCAGCCAGGCTTAGACAGGCCAGACACTTAGGCAGAGAAAGACTTAATGAAATTCAACAAGGGCAAGTGTATAGTCTGCACCTGGGAAAGGACAACCCCAGGGAGCAGTATAGGTTGGGGACTGACCTGTTGGAATGCAGTGAGGGGGGAAAGGATCTGCGGGTCCTAGTTGATGGGAGGTTAACCATGAGTCAGCAATGTGCTCTTGTGGCCAAGAAGGCCAGTGCTATTCTGGGGTGTATTAGAAGGGCTGTGGTTAGTAGGTTGACAGATGTTCTCCTCTTCCTCTACTCTGCCCTGGTGAGGATGCATGTGGATTACTGCATCCAGTTATGGGTCCCCCGGTTCAAGAAGGACATAGAACTGCTTGAGAGAGTCCAATGCAGAGGCACAAAGATGATGAAGGGAATGGAACATCTCTTATGAGGAGAGACTCAGGGAGCTGGGGCTCTTGAGTTTGGAGAGGAGGAGACTGAGAGGTGACCTCATCAATGTTTATACATCTGTAAAGGGTGAGTACCAAGAGGGTGGAGCCAGGCTCTGTTTGGTGATGCCCAATGCCAGGACAAATGGCGATGGGTGTAAGTTAGAATCATAGAATGGTAAGGTTGGAAGGGACCTCAAGGATCATCTAGTTCCAACCCCCTGCCATAGGCAGGGACACCTCCCACTAGTACAGCTCACTCAAGGCCTCATCCACCCTGGCCTTGAACACCTCCAGGGAGGGAGCAGCCACAGCTGCATAAGTTGAGGCATAGGAAGTTTCACATAAACATTGGGAACAATTTTTCCACAGTAAGGGTGACAGAGCACTGGAACAGGCTGCCCAGGGGGTTTTGGAGCCTCCTTCTCTGGAAATATTCAAGGCCTGCCTGAATGCATTCCTGTGTGATCTGGTCTAGGTGATCCTGCTCTGGCAGGGGGGTTGGATTGGAGGATCTTTTGAGGTCCCTTCTAGCCCCTGACATTCTGTTGTTCTGTGATACCATCATCCACAAGTCCTGCTTAGTTCACAAACACATCCATCAGGAAGCCTTCTCTAGTTGGCTTCCTCACCAACTGTTTCAGAAAGTTATCTTCCACAAACTGCAGGAACATCCTGGACTGTTTCTTGTTTGTTGTATTTTATTTCCAGCAGATGTCCAATAATTTGAAGTTGTCTGTGAGAGAACACACTAGCAATTCTGAGACTTCTCCCAGCTGCATACAGAATATTTCATCTGCTTCTTCACCCTGCTTGGCTGGTCTATAATGGACTTCTACTATGATATCTGCCTCGTATGGCCTTCCCCTTGATTCTTACCCATAAACACTCAACCCCATCATCACTATCATAAAGTCCTAGACAGTTAAAATACACTTTTGCTTAAAATATCTGTCTAGAAACATTGATGCAGAGTTTTCCTGATATTTTTATTCCACTTACATCTCTCTAATGAGAAGAAAAATGATACTATGGCAACGTTAGCCCAAGGCTAAGCAGTAAGAGGCTCTGTGAGAGAAAAAGAAAAAAACCAAAAAAGAAAACAACCACAAAAAATCAAGCTGAATGGAAAAGAACTGATATTAGAAGAGCTCTTTATTCCTAGTTGTTTAAAAAAACCAAAAACAACAACAACAAAAAAAAAACCAAACAAAACCCCCCAAAAACCAAAACCAACAACAACAACAAAAAAAAAAACCAAAACCAAAACCACAAAATAAAAAAAATCCCCAAACCCCATGGAAGTCAAATCCCTTCAACGATGAGAGATAGGAGAGCTTCCAAGTTCCAAGGCACTGCAGTTTTCATTAGCAAGGAGAAACTGTGGTTGAACTAACTGAATCTCTAAATGTTGATAGTTCTACATACCGGTGTTGTGTAGAACTCCAATGAAATAAATTAGCTGCTACCTGTCAGTTCTCTTCAGCACTAAGCAGTTGGGCTTTATAGAGAAGAAGAGCAGTTTGTTCCCTCTCTTGTTCTTTAAGGCAAGTACTGAAAGTCAGTTAATGCTGACAGTCTGCCAAAGGTACTTTAAAACTTGTTTAATATACACCCTAGTTCGAAGAAGAAAGTGAGCTGTCAGTGCCTGGTTTTTTACCTTCTGGTTTTTTTTTTTTTCCTTTTCCCAGGTCAAAACTCCATAGCCTTTGGTTAAAAAAAAAAAAAAAAAAAAAAAAAAAAATTTTTTTATATTTAAATGGAGACCAC
>VWZE01026255.1:26092-63294 GCA_013396675.1 Eubucco bourcierii | reverse complement strand
GGTCCAGAGGAGGGCCACAAAGATGATCAGAGGGCTGGAGCAGCTCTCCTATGAGGACAGGCTGAGGGAGTTGGGGCTCTTCAGCCTGGAGAAGAGAAGGCTTCGAGGGGACCTGATAGTAGCCTTCCAGTATCTGAAGGGGGCCTACAGGAAGGCTGGGGAAGGATTATTTACAAGGTCCTGCAATGACAGGACAAGGGGCAATGGGCTTAAACTGTCAGAGGGGAGATTTAGACTGGATGTTAGGAGGAAGTTCTTTACAGTGAGGGTGGTGAGGCACTGGAACAGGTTGCCCAGGGAGGTCATGGCTGCTCCCTCCCTGGAGGTGTTCAAGGCCAGATTGGATGAGGCCTTGAGTGAGCTGTACTAG
The DNA here is from genome assembly GCA_013396675.1 of Eubucco bourcierii. Classification (NCBI taxonomy): domain Eukaryota; kingdom Metazoa; phylum Chordata; class Aves; order Piciformes; family Ramphastidae; genus Eubucco; species Eubucco bourcierii. The sequence goes on along the minus strand of VWZE01026255.1, from coordinate 62,924 downwards.
TGGGAGGTGTCCCTGCCTATGGCAGGGGGTTGGAACTAGATGATCCTTGAGGTCCCTTCCAACCTTACCATTCTATGATTCTATGATTAATATTCTTACTTACCTTGGTAGTCTTGTCCAGAAATGGGTGAGATTTTTGACACCTTCAGTACACTAAGCACTGATCAACTTAAAAAAGGCATAATTTGGTATTCTCAGAGATATTTGGGGAAGTTTGTTTCTCACTAAAATGGCATTCTGCTTTCTGTTGCCATTCAGTGTAAGTGCAGCACAGAGTATTGTGTACAGAGTACAAGGACGCAGCTGAGCCTTTGTTTCCTGGAGAGTGATAACCTGCAGTTCATGTACAAGTTGGAAGGGAGTGAATTTACTGAAATGGGGAAGGGGGATTGAAAAAATATTGTATCTTCACTGAGGAGAGCTGCACAATTATGCAATTCATTAGTCTGCCTGGGCACTCGGACACTGTGCTAATTTAGGTAACAAGGCAAGCAATATGTGTGTGAGCACATTAATGATCAATTCTTGTTCCCACTGAATGAGAGCGTTTCCCAAAGGTCACCAACCTCTTTGCCGCCTGTGCCAACACAGGTACGAAACAGAGAAAAACAGGGCTGACCCCAGTCAGCAGTGGCAGAGCACAGCCTTGCCTGATGCACCCCAGGTTGCCTGCTACAACACCCAGCCTGTCTCCACCACCATTCCCTAGCAAGGGAGGAAGAAAAAAAATATAGCTGCTGAGGAATGGAATGGAAGAGCACAGAGCAAAAAGATAAAAGAGGAGAGGGGAAGAAAATATTCATTCTTGATACAGTTTTCAAGCAGAAAGTTAAAACCAGTAAGTTGGCTGGAGCAGTGTGTCAGCACTGCAGTGGTTGTGATTAGAAACTTTCTTCACACCTTTTGACCTATTTAGTAGTGAAGATTTATGTGTCCATTCACAGCCACAATATCATCTTGTTTTTAAAGAATAAAATGTAAGATTGCCCTCTTTACTTTTTAGACATTCTTGTTATTGTAGATCAATGAGAAGGCAAAGAGAAAAAGCTCTGAAATGTTTCTCTATGATTAACAATTTATCAAGTTGTCTTATAGCTACCTTTCACTTTTTAGTTGTTTAAAGAAGGTTTGCAAAAATGCCTGCAGTGCTGGAGAGGGAATTAAAGAATTCATACTTTGAAAAAAAAACCCACAAAACAACTGTAGGCATGTCTTTAGTCCCAACTGTACAATTGTTAGCACGTATATTTAACTTTAAGCTTGATGTGACCATGAAACCAAAGTTTCTTCCAGTAGTTGTTTTATTTGCTTAACAGCAAATAAATTTGTGTGCTTAACAGTCACAACAGGATATGGAAGTGTTGGAGCGGGTCCAGAGGAGGGCCACAAAGATGATCAGAGGACTGGAGCAGCTCTGCTGTGAGGACAGGCTGAGAGAGTTGGGGCTCTTCAGCCTGGAGAAGAGAAGGCTTTGAGGGGACCTGATAGTAGCCTTCCAGTATCTGAAGGGGGCCTACAGGAAGGCTGGGGAAGGATTATTTACAAGGTCCTGCAACGACAGGACAAGGGGCAATGGGTTTAAACTGTCAGAGGGGAGATTTAGACTAGATGTTAGGAGGAAGTTCTTTACAGTGAGGGTGGTGAGGCACTGGAACAGGTTGCCCAGGGAGGTTGTGACTGCTCCCTCCCTGGAGGTGTTCAAGGCCATGTTGGATGAGGTCTTGAGTAACCTGTAGTAGTGGGAGGTGTCCCTACCTATGGCAAGGGGTTGGAACTAGATGATCCTTGAGGTCCCTTCCAACCTTACCATTCTATGATTCTATGATTTGGTGAGTCATTGCCGCATTTCATAGAGGATTCATAAAGATGCACCTGAGAGTGAGCAATGTTTGACAGATTATATCATTAGAAATACTCCAGAAAAAAAAAATATTGTCTCATAGTAAAGTTTTATGCATAAGATATTTAGGTGTCTGTCAGTCTTTTAAGAACATGTGCTTATGCCAGCAGGAGTAGGGAAGTGATTGTTCCCCTGTACTCAACCCTGGTGAGGCAACACCTTGAACACTGTGTTCAGTTTTGGACCCCTCACTAGAAAAAAACATTATGTTACTAGAGCGTGTCCAGAGACAGAGAACGGAGCTTATGAAGGGTCTGGAGAACAGGTCTGGTGAGGAGCAGCTGAGGGAGCTGAGGTTGTTTAGTCTGGACAAAAGCTGGCTGAGGGAAGACTTCACTGATCTCTACAACTACTGGAAAGGTGGTTGTAGTGAAGTGGGAGTCAATCTACTTTCCCTAGTATCAAGTGATAGAATGAGAAGAAATGGCCTGAAATTGTGCCATGGGAGATTGGATATTAGGAAACATTTCTTTACAGAAAGTGGTCAGGCATTGGAATAGACTGTCTGAGGAGGTGGTAGAGTCACCATCCCTGGAGGTGTTAAAAAAAAACCCATGAGGACATGGTACCTCAGGACGTGTTTTAAATGGTCATGGTGATCTTACATTCATGCTTGGAGCCGATGATCTTGGAGGTCTTTTCCAGATGAAGCAATTCTGTGTTTTTATTACCTCAAAAATGCTGGTCCTTTTCTAGACCTGGGAACTTATCTCTTAAAATCTGAGGCTTTGTTAATTAGAGTAAAATTCAACCTGAAGATTGGATGGATCTGTATCAATCTTAGATTATTTAGGAACTATGTAAATTGCTATTCTGTTGAAGTTCAGAGAGGTAAAGACATAAACCACAGTCAAGTGTAATACAGCCACTTCCTTACCATTAAAAGCACCATTAAGATTAGACTCACTTCTCACTCATGTTTCTTGTCACTTTTGTACCACATCCATTGTTTTAAGCTTGACTTACAACTTTTCTTTCAGAAATCTATTAAATCATGATTTCAAGATCTGCAGAGAACACCAGAAACAGAATTTTTTTTTTTTTCACACTCAAACATTTGGAGTTGCTCTTCTGAACTTTTATTCTGAACCCACCTTCATCTTGCTGTCATTATATACTTTCTTTTGCTGGACTGATAGCTGCCTGCTATTACTGATTTCTTTGAACATGAATGTTTTCAAACAGTAATTTCCTCTTAACAGGCTCTTAACAGCCTCGATAAAATAGCAAGTAAACAAAACCAGCCAAAATAAGGCAGGTTTCTAAATCTGTCTTTTCTCATGATTAAGGTTCAGCTAGGCTAGGGGTGCCCAGCCTGTAATTTTAAAGATTACTTTCACCCTTTAGAGTAATAAATCTGTTCCAATTACCACCTGGTACATTTTCCCTGTTGTATGACAAACATTCAGTCAGTCTTTGTTACAGGACTGTGTATATCCAGTCATATTTTCAGAGAGCTTATTCTTTCATGCATGGGGATGATCACATTTTTCTTTACGTGGTACCTCCATCATGTGAATAAAGAGGAAATCCCTATCTCAGTTCAGTGTGTCTGTTTTAAAAAGCTCTGATCTTTGCAGTTCCACTTAGAAAATGACTATGTCTTGATACTGCTGTGTGTGGAAGAAGAGGAAAGGACTGTTGCAACAAAACAGAAAAATTGAGTTTTGTGTTCGGCTCATAATCAATCTGCAAATGTAGAAACAGTTCAAAAATACTACATTGGGGGATCACTCTGTATATATGTTGGTCTGTTTTAGCTAAATACCAATCCCTGTATTCCAAACACATCTCTGAGAGGAGACTGCAAACAGAGGAAAGTTTGACCAAGTTCATATTGATTTCATTAACAAAGTTCCCTACTGGCTTCCACAGCATAGGATCAAAATCTCAATGATTATGAAAATCATTGGATCCATTACTATTCACATTGTTCCTTATATTTCCCTCATTTTTAAAGATAAATAGTATTTGGTGAATTGGAAGCAATCATTCTTCTACAACTCTTAATTGCTTGATAATTTCACAAACCTATTGTGTTGCAGTATAAAAATAACTGTTCCTTTCTTCTGGATAGTCAAAGGAAAAAAAAAGAAAAATGAGAAGAGTAAGATGAGAAAACCTACTTTTATCACTAGATTATCACTTTTTATTTAAAGATAAAACCCTCTGAAATAATGCAATTAGCTTCTCTTGTTCTTTCGTTAACCTTTCTGAGCTTGTATTCATGTCCAGTGTCTATGTAATTGCAACTGAAGGGATGACTGTTCTAGAGTATTTTACAATCCACATCTTAGAAGTTATGTCAGTTTATATTATCATAATGAACATTTGCAACTTGCTTTCTGTACGCAGATTCAGGACTGCCTAATTAATTGGGATCCAAACAGCAAGCATTCTGACAAGCCTTCTAGGGCATATTATTCTGTACTTCCTGTGATGTTTTGAAGAGGGGAGCAGTGGGGACAGTATTTGATTGAGCACCGTAACTCATTCTGCTTGGAAACCCCACATATATCAGTGTGTCAAGGAATTATCCACAAGTCTGAGAGAGCAAGTCAATTTACACTATCTTAACAGTCTGTTTAACTGAATTAAGCCTTAGCAGTAGGATGTTTTGTTTAAAAGGTTTTGGTTTACTGCAGACTGGAGCTATTGCTGTAAGTGTGATCAATTAAGATTCCACTAGCCAAGAAGTATGTGGCTTTGTACCTGAGTAAGAAAATGCAGAAAAAAAAAAAAATTATTAAGACCAGTTGTGATTCAGTACTACTACTCCAGAATGGGTCAGCACAGTGCTGTTATTTTTTGGTTGCTTGGAATTTGGGGTTTTGTTTTACTTTCCTGGCACAGAAAGTGCAAAGATCTTGGTTGTGGGATCAGAGTAATGCTGCTGGTCAATAAAACCTGTAATATATTCTGAAGCAAAAATACTTTTCCTGAATATAACCAGAATGTTCTGCTATTACAGCAGGGTCCTTTTCCCTTCCTTAATAAATATATTTGAATGAATAAGCTTTAAGAAAAAGTAAAATATAAATGTTAGCTCTAATTTTATTGTGGCCAAGCTCATTTTTGTTTCGGTAAGGACAGACAACAAAATATGAATATACAATGAATGGGATTTTCAGGAAAATTAATAAAATTAGAAGACAAGGAGGAAAAATAAAGGCCAAAAATTCTGAAAGTACTTGAAGGGTCTCTATTTCCAATGAATTACAGGGGAAAAGTTATACACTGTAGGTCACATAAAATCTGATGTTCTTTCCTCGATTTGAGTGTCCTGGATTTACAGGTCACTTGTCTCTCCTGAACAGCACAGGGAGCTCTGGTAACAAGGTCCAGCCTACAAAGCTTCCCAAGGATACAAGCATGAGCCCATCTTCACAAGGGCTTTGGTTTAAAACTCAACCTGACGAGGCCATTCAGTTGAAAGCAAACACTGGCATAGTCTGAGAGTGCCCAAATATCCTGATCTTTATGTTAGTTGTTGTAAGAAACCGTGTAAATGAATGCAGTGCTTTAGAGGGGCAAAGGATGGAGCAGCACAGGTTTTTTGAGGAATGAAGGGATCGAGGTAGTAATTTCCCTTAGAAGCTGTCCCAGACGTTCCTTGTTAGTGGTAAAAGGGGAAAGTAAATGTAACTAGATCAAAAGTTAAGGAAGGAAGTGTGATGCAGAAGAGAGAGAGTGAGGATTGCCCTGCAGAAGTCTGAGGAACTCTGCTAGAGCCTTCTGTTGCTGCCTGAGGAGGCAGGAACTAGAATATCTTGTAATAATTCTTACTATATAGCTTGCCTAATTATGAATTTAGCCAAACTCTATGCAAACATTAATTTAGAGCAAATTTGGATTCTAAAACGCATTGAAACTGTGGCTTATACATTTATCAGAAATCATTACATCCAGCAGACAATATTTGTATCTTAGGATTTTCTGACAGCTGTCTACGGAGATGGTTGTCTTTTTTAGTGGTTTATTACCCTGGGAAGTCTAACTGGTCTTGAGACTGGGTTTGCATAGCAATAAGGATTTAGTAATGTTGCTTTTACTTTATCACAGCACCAACTGACAGCTGGACAAGCTTTGGTACATTCTCCTATATCTGATAATATCTTTAATTCCTGTGTACACAGTTTAAACACAATATGTATGGTCTTCCAGGGGAGAAACAGGGTATTTTTTGTCTCCATTCAACCAAGCACTCATCATACTATTACAGTAAGAACAATCTGTGAATATTCCTGAGAAACTGAGTCAGAATGCCTACAGTTATAACAGTGAAATCATTTGGGAAGGAATTAGAATCTAACAGATCTTAGTAACACATTAAATTTTAGGAATATTACTGCTGAAAACACCCTTGACTCCAGAGTTTTATGTCATATATTTATGTATTAGTTTTCAGGCAGATTACAGTGGGCAGCACAGTACTGGCTCGCTAACACATAACACTTGCCATTCTCACAACATGGGGTGGATAAAAACCTTTGCAACAGATAGGCAGTTCTTTTTATGCTTTATTAAAACTGTATGGCAAAATTCACACATTTTGATTTCCTGACCTAATGAGGCAGTCCTTTACTATCACAAAGAAGACATTAGAATGAACAGACACGTTTGGGTTAGGCTTACATACAGTATCATCAGGAAGTCAAAGCCGTGAATGTATAAAGGAACTGAAAATAGAAAAATTACAACCACCTGATGTAAGAAGTTACATTCTTGGGTCATTTAAAGTGTTTTCTGGGACTGCAGTAATGATCTGTATCCTTTTTGTATATTCCTTCTTGGGAAAAAAAGTCAAAATATTATTATATCTTGTAATTTTGGAGAAAACACTGTTTTAAAAGCTGCTTTCTCCCTTGCCAGGCTGTTGTTGCTTGATAAAACTGGCAACAGACAAGCATAAGACAGAAGTACAAAAATGGAGGAACAGGTTGATGAAAATAGTTTTGTGCTTAAAAAATATATATACACCCACCCTAAACCCCTTAAACATAAGAGCATGTTACGATTCTGCATATCTGCCCATGAGTATATTTATATGAAGTATACAACAATGAGAGAAAGTGTGAAAATATAGAAAATACAGAATAGCTTTGGTTTGTGTATGTTTATAGGCAAGTCTACAGACGTGCCCTGAGCATTCAGCCAGGCTTCTCAAGCACAGCACAAACAGATATCTTCTTCCATAATGTGACGCTAAATAGAGCAGGTGTTGACTTCTGATCTCAAAGCTGAATCAATTTGCAGTGGAGTTTTGCCTTTGACCTCATTGGGATAAGGATTTTTTTCCTGTGATTTTATGAATTTATTCTTACTGAAAGCCTTTATGGTTTTTATCTTTTCGATTGGTTGTTTGGTTTGTTGGTTATGGGGTTTGTTTTATTGTTTTGCCTCTTCTCTCGCTATTCTTTTTCTAACCCCAGATTATAAAAAAAAAAACACCACCAAACTTAATCTTTAAGAAAATTTCTCCCTCTGTATAAAACTCATTCAGTATTTGCAACTCTCAATTATAGAAGTAGAAGGCTTCTTCTCATGTCCAGTTGATACAGCAGTTTCAATTACTTATATTCTCTGTGTAAAAATTTTTCCTTGCAAAAACATACAAGTTTTTCTCCTGTGTTCCAAATTGCTTAGGTAGACCAAGGTAAACAAGATCTCTGCTCTGGTATCAAGCCATCTGTGTGGGTTTTATCTTTCACTGGCTGAGTTCCACGTAACAGCATCTGGTTCCTCGATGATTTTATGGAACAACTACTCCATATCATAGAATCATTTAGGTTGGAAACCACTTCTAAGATCAAGTCCAACCACTATCTAACTCTACCAAGTCTGGTGCTAAACCATGTCCCTTAGCACTACATTTATGCATCTTGTAAACACTTCCAGGGATGGGCATTCAGCCACCTCCCTGGGAAGTCTGTTCCAGTGTTAATAAAGTGTTCTTTCAATAAAGAATTTTCTTCTAAAGTTCAATGTAAACATCCCCTGTTGCAATTCAAGGCCATTTCTTCTCATCCTATCACTTATTTCTATAGAAACCACCACCTACCTTACTACAATCTCCTTTCAGGTGCTTGTAGAGAGCAGTGAGGTCTCTCCTCAGCCTTCTTTTCCTCCAGATTAAACAATCCAAATTCCATCAGCCACTCCTTATAAGACCTCTTCTCTAGAACCTTCACCAGCTTTGTTGCCCTTCTCTGGACACACTCCAGCAGATCAATGTCTTTTTTGTAGTGAGGGCTCCATAACTGAACACAGTACTCATGTGTGGCCTCACCAGTGTTGAATACATGGGGCAGGTCACTTCCCTGGTCCTGCTTGTCACACTGTTTCTGGTACAGGTCAGGATGCTGTTGGCCTTCTTGTCTTCCTCGGCAGTGCTGCCTCATATTCAGTCAGCTGTCATCTAGCACTCTCAGGTCTTTTTCAAGGCCAGGTTGGATGAGGCCTTGAGTAACCTGTACTAGTGGGAGGTGTCCCTGCCTGTGACAGGGGGTTGGAACTAGATGATCCTTGAGGTCCCTTCCAACCTTACCATTCTATGATTCTCCTGGGCAGCTTTCCAGCCACTCTTCCCCAAGTCTGTAGAATTGTATGGGCTTGTTGTGACTGAAGTGCAGGACCTGGGTCTTGTTGAATCTAAAACGCTTGTTGAATTAAAACTTGTTGAAATCTAACTCCTTCCTTTCCCTAGTCAATTCCTATTGGGTAGTGGGGGGCAGAGAGGCTTCAGTGGTGTAGAAAGCAAGAGATGGTGGCAAGCAGTGCAAGATGAGAAACCAGAAAAGGATTGGGTAGTATGTGAGAGATGGTTTTTGAGTTACTTGCACAGCTCTTCCAGTCTACGAGCTGGACAGAGGTCAGAGAGCAAAAGATGGTGCCCCTAAAGTATGTTTGCAAAGCTTCTGTCTCGTATGAGCAGAGACTCCAAAAGTAAACTGTGGCATAAGATTTTTGACTTGCTTTTCTCAACAGATCATTTGTGGCTGTGTTTCATACATGACACAAAGGCTTGTGTGTGACAGAGGAGTTTGGTGGTTCTTTTGGATGTGGTGAAAATTGCCCTGTGAATCGTTTTGCTGTTAGTCCGAATTGCTTACAGACTGTAGCACTTTGAGGAAGAAATTCCTTCCTTCCACAGAAAGCACTTTTTAAATTGTATTTTATTTTTTAATAGTAATAACTTTGTCTAGGTGTAAGAGGACCTAAGCAATGGTGATTAAACCTTTAGGGGTATTTTTGCTTACATCATCTATGACTGCATAAACAAATGAAGCCCTTCTGTGGAGCTTAGGAAAAATAGAATAAAAAAGCTATTAATAAATGCCAAACAAACATAAATGCTGAAAAGTAAGCATTTATGTGAAATTAGTATGTTAACCAACTCTTTCCTAGATGAGGCCTGTTCTTACATTCCTGTGATGCAGACATACAGAGCAGAGATGGAAGCAACTGCCCTTTGCAATGCATGTCTACCTTTTCACCAATATCTTTGAGGAGGAGAAGATCACACTGGAAATTGCTATTTATTTCTTAATTTACATTAAGAAATTAAGCTAAATGATCTGGCTCATGCTAAACTCCTCTATGCTCTCTAGCCATTATTTTATTGTGGATTATGAATTTATTTAACTGAGTGAGTTTATGCTTTCTTTCCTCTCCTTCTTTCCTGATTTTCATGCTTATGTTGAATTTGTCAAAGTCCTGAAGATCCTGGGAATAGACATCTGTGTATCTATACAAACTCTTTCTCCAAAACATGGATGTGACAGGGATCTCCATTTTATGAGTGTTACAAAGAACAAATAGCAATATATGGAGATGAACACAGCACCCCTATTTATAATTACTTACTAACCTTGTTCTGTGTTGCTGGAATAAGCTTGCCATCACGTACATCTTCAGTCACGCATAGTTTCTATTGAATCTTTAGAAAACAGGTGAAAGAAAATGCACAACTTGTTCTGTTCATAAAGGAGGCCTGAAATTGCATTTCTGAACCTTCCAGAAGTGCAGCAATGAGCTATTCTGGTGTAAGATGTGCTGAGCCCTGCTGTAGGCACCAAGGCATTGCCCATGTAAGTGGCATGGAGAATGTACCTAGATGCTCTATTATCTTGTGCATTCAATTAAAAATGTTATAGCAACTGTCTTTCTTTCCATAGCTACTTGAGTAGTTCAAACAGCTTAATCTACCAGCTTTTACTGAGAGCTACTTTCAAGTAACTTTCTAGGCTGTTGTCCTAAAAGATACCAAGTCTTGATTCAAAATACAACCCTGAAAGGATGTGAAATGACTTTTAGTTTCAGTGGAATTGATCGTTACAGTGAACAAAGGCAAGCTGAGAATGTTTCTTTGGGTGACAAATGTAAAGCAGGGAAAAGTTAAGTTCAAGCCTACCTGGATTTATTATATTCTTTCTTTCTTTGCAGCTGAAGTGGGCAAAAAGTTTAGTAGCTTGAACAAACTTATTTATGAATATGTCTAGTACATATGCCAAACACTTGCAATGCTGTGTGGCAATTCCACTGCAAAACACGGGAGTGAGTTAAAGAAAACGCACCCTGCTAAATAAGGGATGAATGTATTCTTCTCAAAATTCTGTGTTTTGGGCTGGCACAAAAGGAAATGTATCTGGCATGCTAACATCTCCATCATATGAAATGAATTGTCTGCATATTTTGATTTTTGCCTTTTTTTTAAAGGTTTCTACATTATTATTATTATTATCCTTATTTTTTATGTTTCTACTTTCTTATTAGTAGCACTACTATTACTATTATTATTATTATTGAATTTATCTATTTATTTATTTTTACTAGGTAAATAACCTATGTACTTAACATTTGGAGTAAAACTAAATTTTGAGAAAGAAGCTGTGTACTCTCAGTGTAGGATGCAAAGGAAGAGTAGTGACTGGCCATGGTAAACTTTAAGTTCAGAGCATATAGTAATATTCAGACTGCTACTTCTGAACCATCACTCTACCCAGTTTCTTTGAGGAAAACAATGGACATTGTTTTTGTTAGGAGGCTGCTATATAGTTTGTGGGTTTGTTTCTTTGTGGGTTTGTTTTTTGGTTTTGGTGGGGTTTTTTGTGATTTTTGCTGGTTTTTTATTTGTTTTTCTGGATTGGGTCTCCTACCAAATGGATGTTGACTAATATGATGATTTTTATTTGCAAAGATTCCACAGTTTATGAAAATTTCCAGTTTTACACTGCCCCAAAAAAAGCCAGCTTAGCTTAGTTAAGAAAATCACAGTGCTGAAGACAACAGTACCACACTTACCCAGAATGGAGTGGTTCTAAGTATTTATTATCTCCATATCTCTTGTTTCTTTGCTGTCTTGTTTTTATGTTGTGGTGTGCCTGGCAGACTACATATTCTACAGTGCAGCTGAAATACTAGTGTAACTCTTTCCTTGATCAATGCTTTGCACACTGCTTTCTCTCAACAACTGTTTGTAAAACTACTAAGGGAGTGATTGAATTCATTCTGATACAGTCTCTATGCTTGGATTAGAAGAGTTTTACAGGAGAACAACAGTTAATAATGTATTAATCAGGTTAAATGGAATTATAAAGGGAAAAATATAGAAAGAAGAGGAAGATTCTTTTGTCTACATCACTCTCTCTAGCTATTTTTTTAAGCTAACAATAAAAACCATAAAAACCAACCAACCAAAACTGACAAAGAAGCAAGTAGAAAACCAAACAAACACCACAAAACAAAACCCAAATCGTAAAATAACAAAACAAACAAGCAACCCCAAAATCACTCATGAGAGTCAAACAACCCTTTCAGTCTTAGAACAAGTAAGAACACCAAAAGAAAGACAGCAGATGGTGTTAAAGTTGGTTATGGTTATATGCCTCGTACTTACCCTTCCCCTCTTATTTTTCCTTAAAAAAAAAAAAAAAAAAAGGAGTTGGGGGAAATTTTGCCTCTTCTATTTTATTTGCTGACTAGAATTAGGGAAGATTATACTGCAGATGGAAATATACTGTGATATGTGAAAGAGATGTAAGCTGGTTTTAGGGAAAGGATACACAAAGAAGAGCACATCGAAAAGCAGTTAGTGTCTGACGAAGCAGGTAGCCGTTTTTTTTTCTGAGGGCCTTTAAGCCTATTTGAATAGGATTGTAAAAGCAGGAAGAATAATCTCTCTCATGCAGCTATACACTGTATTTCAGCCTTTAAATAAAAAGCAGACAGACACATGAGTGTTTCTAATATATTGCTCCCTTGTCTTGCTTCTTAGGAGCACTCCTGCTCTCCTGCTGCAGCCTGCCCTCCAGAAATCCTGGGTGAATGAGGAGGGCTGCTACTACTGGGAAACTAAGATTACTGATTAGGAGAGAACATAATCAGGTAGATTGAGCCTGTGTAGGGAGAAACCATTGCAGCGAGGAGGGAGGGAGTGCAGCACACGCTGGCTGCTTACCTTGGGAGAGTATCTTGCTGTTGTTTTACAAAACAAAATTGGCCATAATTCTCCTGCCAACTTCTGAGAAAAGGGTCCTCCTTTGGTGCCTGTGAAGCTGGAGGGTGATTGCATGCTTGTACCACCTGTGCCTGGCAATGAGTCTCCCTCCAGGTTTCTCCTACTTCAGAGAATGTGTTAGAGAGAAGTACCCACGGGGAAATCAACTAAACGCTTCCCCACGAAGGTAGGAAGACACTGCGGTGCCAGCAATGTCTGGGGATGTCTCAGGTGAGTACGGGCCGTAAATGTATACAAGGAATACTCAAAAGAGTGAAGAGCAGCAGCAACACAACCCTAAAGATGGCATTTAGGTCAGCTGTCTGCCTCCCGGGGTATTTGTGGCTGGCTGGGGCGCTGCCTGCTACACAGAGGGTGCTGCGGGAAGTTCCTCTGAAACGACTCCAAAGTTAAGGGCAAATGGGGCTCCTGGGAGGGCATTGACCCCATCACAGCATCAGCTCCTTTCTGCCAGGTATCCATGCCTTACATAACTTTATTTTTAAATCTGTTTCAAAACTGGTTGGTGAATATCAACAGGATGTTGATAGAGAAGGGAAAGCAAACAAACTTTTGCATGCAGTGAGTCTTTGAGCAGGTTAAACAGATTTCTTTTCTTGCCCCTGCCAATGGGTAGTGCAATGTATTCAGATGACAATAGTGAGTGCACAGTTGTAGATAATAGACATTAGTTGATTAAGGAACATTTTACTAAATGATCTCATTATGAAGGCAGCAGAAAGCTATAAAGTTTACTGCAAACAAACTTGGACACGGTCAAATGTGTTACTCAACTCATGATATAGAAATAGCTTGGAAACTGGGCCATCAGGAGAAAACAACCTTGCATTCAGTCTAGGGTAATTGCATAGACTTGTCTACAGAGGATTGATTCTGAAAAGTAGCTAAAGTAACTTCATATCTTTCAAGCAATTTGGAAGTGAAACTTGAGAATATATGACTGTATATGTGACAAACGATGCTCTGCTGGGGAGGAAAAAAAAATAATGCTAGCTTCTGTTATAAATAGATACCTTGATATACTGTAAAAAGTGTTATTCTATTCTTCCTTCTAAAAATGGAGGCAGAATATGTCTTTGCTCTGAAACAAGCAATGTTGAAGGTTTTTTTTTTTTGTGTCATGCAGGGAAAACTCAAAAGTTTTTTTACAGTAGTTCAAAACTGAAGTACCTACAGGGCATTTCAAAATTAATTTTCTTTTCTCATCCTATCTTTTATATCCTTCCTTAACTTGGAGGTATAAAATAATGGTTACTCCATCACAGGTATGTGTAGCATTGTCATACCAGAGTGATTAAAATGCCATTTCCTGTTACTAAATAGCTTTTATTAATTTTCTCTCTTAAGGAAAGCAATGTTTTGTTTTTACTTCAACATTTGTGCTTTATTCATAAGACATTTCTCTGGAAACTACAGAGGCTAGTTAATGGTTTATGAGTTCAAGCTGAGCTGAATATAGCAAAACTCTGTCTTGCTTGACATTTCATCAAAAGCTGTGTTGATTTGCAATGTTTACGGACCTATTTATTGAACCTTCACAGCTTGAACTATGCCACTGAGCTTGTTGACATTGCTGAGTTTATCTCTTGGTGCTTGTGCAATCTCAGAAGAAAAGTTTAGGGCAAATGAGTTATAACAAACTTGTCACAGCTCATAAAATATGCAGTTAGGACAATGAAGTTGATCTTCTTGTTCATTGATCACAATACATTAGAGAAATCTGAGTAGGTTAACACAATCTCATCTGGATAGGTGAGTTTGTGTCCTCTGTAACATTAACTTTCAGATTTGACTGTAGCATCTAACAGGCTTTTAAAATCAGCTCCTAAGCAGAACAAGTATTTTCAGTTCACAGGACTATTTATATTTGAAAACAAAATCTGTCTGGTTTGCATCAAAAAGTCACATTATCTTACTCCCATCTAGATCTTATTTTGTGAGCAATGATATATCAAATGAACAAACAGCAAATTGAATCAGAGGCTTGTAAATACAATAAAAAACAATTCAACTTTTAACAGTGAGAGCATCCTATGCTCTGTGTTACTCTCCAGAACATGCTGTCTGCATAACCCCTATTTTTAGCCAATAAAATAAGATATGTCTTGCTATATAATCTGCTACCATTACTGGATCAATAGTCCACATTATCATGGTTTCAGACACTTCTCTGTGTAACTTGACAGAAATAGATCAAAGATAGTGCAACTGCCTGGCATCTCTGCAAAAGCAACAGAAAACTATGTGCTATTTATTCAACACCAGTAAAATGGATAGTTTAAGAAGTCAGGGATTCTTTTTTGAGTTGCAGAGAAAGCTGTTTTCCTGTATGAACATTTTCATAGCTACCATTAACTGAGTTAACATAGTTGTTCGTTCTTCTTTTAAAAGTGTGGGTATGCAACCAGCTGTAAATACCCAAAAGAGAAATCAGATATTTTTTAAAAAATAAATAAAAATAGTTGGAGAATTTTTCCATATAGTTAAATGCTCTTTGATTGGGCCCTTGGTTCCTTTTCAACAATACCAAATAAAGAGTTTATGCTTTTTCAAATAAAAAGTAATTACTTATTGATTGTTGAGTGCAAATTGTGTTCTAAGGGTACAATAAGAAAAAAACATCACAGGAGTTTGCTGGGGGGCAATATTTGCTTTGCTTAACTATTGCTGATGTAGCCTGCTGAATTATCTGGATAGATTTACTAGGTTCAAGTATCCAGACAATAAAGAGCAATAAGCACTTTCAGCCAGCAAGCCCAAGCAGAAAGTTAACATTGGTGTCTTTTCTTCAACTACCTACACATTAGCAGATTTAAACTCCTAACTTAAAATGCTCAAATTTGCTTAGTGAGGGAAGCTACAATGTATTTATTAGAACCTTGTATGAATAACTTCAATTAATGCATCCTTATATATGTGGATATAGAAAATACCAATAAACTACTTATAATTTTTCCTATGACAAATGAAGCATACTTTAGAGATAACATTTAAATTAGCAAGAATTCATATTCAGAATTTCTAAAGTCTTTTGCGTGCATGAGAGGGTCAGCTGAAAGTCTGGGGAATGTAAAGAAACTGAAAACTGCTTGAAATATCTTAAAATAGTTGAACATCTTTCACAGGATTGTATCTTTTGTGATGATATTTCATATCTTACTTCCTGTCTCTCAAACTACACTTTTCCTATGTCATTTGTTGGATTGGTTTGGAAATTCTTTTTCTCTTACAGTGTCAATATTTTCCTCATCCTTTTTTTCCTTTTTACATGAAAATTCACCCCCCAAAAAGCAGATACATGGGCTTTAAGTGTCTTCAGTCTGTGCTGACTCTTGTACAGTACATTGATCAGTGTTCTATATGTAAAAGATTATTAATATGGCACTCATTAGACGGTACAACCAATTTTCTTTTTTTTTTTTCTTGCCTGAAGTTAAGTCTCATGATCTGGAAAGCATTGGGATTTAAGACAGTATTAGATTCCAAGTAAAATGTCTGACAGTCTTATATACAAATATACTCAGAAACACCCCACATACATCATATATGTAACTCTGAACAAGATAAGTCTTACATATACCTAACCCTGTGAGGTAGTTTGGAGAAGGAAAACAAACAAACAAACAAAACACATAGGAAAAAAAAGAAAAGGGTTTTTTTTTCAGTGTACTGTACTTCAAATGAAATTAAGACTATATGAAAATTTCTACCTTAAGCTTCATGAAGAAACCTTAATCACTGTTTAAATTATCATAAACACAGAATTCTCAAATGAGCAGTTCAGCTCTCTTCACAATTCAGCTCTGTGTTTTGTCAGGTACTTGATGTATTCAGCAACCACTCATTTTGTGGTAGATGGAGAATATCCTTTTTGATACTCATTGCAGAAATAACTACTCCCACCAAACAAAAAGGAATTTGCTGTAAGCATTCCAAGATCTGTTTGGCTTCAGATTGCAGTCTAATCCTCATCCATCAGAATGAGATGCCCATTCCATGAACCTCAATTTTGAATTAAGGATTATATTGCAAGTAAGAAAGTATCAGCTCAGATAGCCAGGTCGTAAGTACAGGAAGCCGGTGCAAAGTCTGAGTGAAAACCTAAGGTGTTGCCACTGAACTAACTTCTTAAAGATTATAATAAAAGGTCAAGCTATAATTTTATCTTTTAAAAGTTACAGAAATAGTCAAAGATACTCCTCAGTCTGTTTTATTTCTCACTCATTTTTTTTTAGTGTACAGAAATATATTTAATAAATCCACTTCTATATTTTTTAAAAACAATGTACTTTCATAGACCTGTTTAACACAGTAGAGACTACTGAGAAAGAAATAAACTTTCTGCAATATTTAATTTCTTGCAGATAAAACTTAAACAAAAATCAGAGGAGCATCATTGTCTGCCGGTTTCAAAGGTAGTTCTAAGATAAGTTGGAATAATCAAGTTTCTTAAAGCAAATGTACAATAAAACTACCAAAACAAACAACTGGAGAAAAAAATTATATAACTACCTTCGTGTTATATAAAGAAAAGAATGGACAAGAAATTTCAAAGCCAAACCAATTTTTTTTTTCCTAACTGTTTTGAGAGGGCTAATTTTATTCAGGCAAGTTGCCATAATGCCAGTTTTATGTTATTGTAGTGAATAAAGGCGTGAGTTCTGTTTGTACAGTGTTTAAAATATAACTGCTTCAGGCAGAGGATATTCTTTCTGCTTGTTTTGTGTTGTCTAGATCAGTAGACACCAAGCCCCCTAAGTGCTAGTAGGAAGTGAAAACACAATAAATAATACAACACACAGTTTAAAAAAGAACAACTGTCTCAAAATCCTGCTTCACATCAACTGATAAGGACAGGAGGGGTGATGAAAATTTGATTATAATATGTAAATGAACATGACTTTCCAGGGTAGTAACAAGGCAAGCTGCTTGTGAGCCTTCTGCTGATCAGTTCAAGCATAGAAAATTCATTTTTTGTTTGATGAGATTACTTTTTATTATATTTTTTCCAGTGTACTTATAAATTTTTGCTAATCTTTGCCATGTGTGCCCTTAAATAAAGATGTACTTCTCCTTTATAAATGAGGACTTTAGATAATTATGCTATAACAATGTCAGGATTTTGACATTTCATTTATGTTTTTGATTGCTAAGGACTGAAGAAATCAAGATAGAGTCCATAAGTATGCTGTTCTTTATTTAAAAAAAAAGCATCCATTTATTCTCTCTTGGTTTGTGTGATTTTGTTGTTGTTTACTTGTTTGTTTGGGGTTTTTTGGGGGGAGGTTTTGGTTTGGTTTGTAATGGTTGGTTGGTTGAGGTTTTCTGTTGTTGGTTTGTTGGTTTTGGTATGTTGGTTTGTTGGTTTTTTTTTTCACTGGTCTGGCAAAACCTGTTGATTTTGAGAACACAGATCTAAAGCTTCTTTGTTCATTCAGGACTTTGTCCTGAGAAGGCAGTGCTAGGTCACAGGATGCTAATTTTAGAGTCAGGTTTCTAGGTTAATCTCTACATTTATAGTAAAAGCTAATTTTGCTCATTTTGATTATACATACTTCGTGACTTGAGCAAAGTAACAACCAAGAGCTTAAAGGTCATGCCTGTTAGGATTATTTTATTATTGTGGGGGTTTTTTTGTTTGTTTATTTGGGTTGGGTTTTTTTTTTTTTGTTTGATTTTGATGATTTTTTTTAAATTATTTTTTTTAAATCTAGGGTTGTCCTAAAACATTCAGAAATTAGGAGAATGAAAAGAGCTTTTCCTGTAACCTGGAAAAGACTGAAAGCACAGACATGCATAGAGAAGGGAGTGTGAATTCATCTGTTGGCATGACTAACAAAGTGTCAAGTGATTATTTGAGGCAAAATGTGTCCCCTCAGCCCAAGTCACCAGTGACTTGCAGCACATCCATACCTAGGATTCTTGTCTTTCTAAATGATCCAAATAGTTCAGATACTCTTAATTTTGCTGTTTACTGATGCACTACATATGGTGTATTCATTAGCTCTTTTAGAGTCAATTTTTAAAGCAGAAACATTAATCTGATTATTTCCTTGTTAAAATAGTTTTACATAGTGCCACTAATCTGACTGTGATCTCCACTGACATTAGCCCAGGACCCAAGCAAGCACAGACAGCTACTCTGAAATGTTGTAAATTAGTTTGCCATGTTGCTGAATCTGTGTTTTCCTGTCTCCCCCTACCCTCCTCCTTGGCCTGTTCTCCCACAAAGGCTTCCACAGATTGGGCAGTGGTGTCTGAGGATGCTTCTCTTTACTGTACAAAAACCGTACAGCCACCTGCATCAAAATCAGGCTGGTCTATGCTTTGAGACAAGCCTTTGTTACTTGGCATGATTGAACTGGAGGGGTGACCGTGGTTCAGGAATCCCCTGGAGTCATTGGAATCCTCACAGCTTTTCCACCACTGGTCGCAAAACGTACTGCTCCTCTGATGCTAGGACTTATCCAGCAACAAAATTAAATTTCATGTTAGAAATGACAAGAAAATAAATTACTTTATCCTTCATATTTGGAAAGGGGAAAGTAAATCTTGGTTGTACTTCTGAGAGCCTTTTGAATCAACTTGCTCATCCCTCATAGAGAATTGAAGACTTTGCAGACATATCAAGTTATCAAGTTACTTTTTTTTTTGGTGGCTTTTTCTTTGCCTAAAGGGCTGCTTTTTCTGAGCAGCGAATTCCCCAATTTACTAGAGCTGTATTTTATCATTCCACCCCCTCAGAGAGCTGCACAACTAATTCAAACCTTGTTAGTGTGCTGCATTGAACTTTGCAGATGTGTCAACAAAGGTCCACGATGAAAGGATATCACAGTGTCTTCAAAGATGTCACAAAGACATGGGATACATTTGCAGGAGTGCAACAGTACCACATTTGTGCCACATTTGGTCAGAAAATAGTTGTCTAGATTTCTGTCTTGTTTTCTGTTCCATCTGGATTTATTTTTTAATTTTTTTAATTTTTTTTTACCTTATAGCAGGAAGAATCAGAGAGAGAAACATCATTTGAGGTAGCCCTCCTGTTGAGATCATTAGAATTATTAAAATACTTGTGAAAGGATTGGGATTGACAAGTTCCATCTCACCTTACCCAGTAGGTGTTCTGGTGATTTGCAGTAAGAGTTGTCGAGTTATCTGATGTACTTTATAGAAGCAGCAGGAGTATTTAAAAAAGGGTAAACCATTTTATGGTTGTAAGAGGGTTTTTTGCCCACCGTTCTTTGGAAATGGAGGAAAAGAGAATTTATTGACAGATTGAAGAGGAAAATTGAATTTCATTTACAGAGTTTTAGTAGCATGGAAAAATTGTGCTGTGGACATGGATCAGCTGCACCCCATCAGATCGTGATGGCTCCTTTCAACTGAGGTCTCCTGACACTTACATGGAGTGCAGTCTCTGCTTTTGGGATTCCTCAGAGACTCAGATGTACTGAAGCACGTCCAGAGCAGGGCTGCCAGGATGATTGGAGGCTGGAGCACATAGCAGAAAGGAGCTGAATTTAATCACCTTTCAGAAGGGTACTGGGTGTTATTTACAGCTTCCTGGATAGTTGTTTGTAGAGGAGAGAGAGAGAGACTCCTTAAGAGGTGTACAGCAATAGAGCAAGAATCAAGGGATGTGAGTTGTAAGAAGGGAAATTCAGGTCAAGTATAAGGAAAACTTGTTCTCAGTGGTTGGTCACAGAAGTGGATTGTACAGAGACATCATGGGATCTGCATCATTAGAGCTGGTCAGAACCCAACTGAACATAGCATAGCACTGAACAGTCTGCTTTTGGTGACCCGCTTCTGGCTGCAGAACTTGGACAAGGAGATTAAGAGGTCCCTTCCTGCCTCAAGTGCTCTGCAGTTCTTGTTCTAGTGTTCATATTAAGACTTTAACATCACATAGTACTTTCTGTTAAAATACTGCTTGGAGTTCTTCTAAGAAATGCAGATTCTCAGAGCAAGGAATGTCTTTTTAGGATCTGGATCTATACCTGCACTGAGTAAGGAAAATTGTGAGAGGATAATGATTCTGAAATTCAAATACCTCTGGCTAAATATTCATATGCTGCTGTTATGCTTATTAGTTGGGGAGAAGGGGAAGTGTTTTGGTTTTTGGTGTGGAATTTTTGTGTGTGTGTGTGTGTTTTTTCTTTTGCATGTGTGGTTTGTTAGCATTTAAAGAAGTTAGTGACATTTGAGTCCCAGACAAATTTTGAAGCAAAATATTCCAGAATTGGAGAAGAAAGGATACATAATGATAAACTATGTTTTAAAAATTCTGTGATTGCCTGCTGTGGCCACTATGGAAAGGTGATACACCTCAATTACATTGGAATGTAAAGAACAGAGGACTGAGTGTGTGGCAGCGTATAGTAAATCTTTATGTTACAAGGGCAGACTCGATTGATCTGTATTGTTCCAAACCTTTGAAACTTAGCCTAGTACAGTGTCCTATACAGAGCTAAATGTAAGCATTTCGTAGAAGAAATGTTTTGAAAGAAGCTTGTTACCAAAATCTTAATCTTTTAATTTCTTAGCGACTGGTCCTTAGTCAAACTAATTGCATTATAATGACTTTATGCTACGCCAAATTCCTGGATATCAGGAAAGCAGTCTCTGTATTAGGAACTCTACCTTTTGGGTTCCCTGTGCCATGAGTAAACCGCAAGTACTAGATTCTGATTTTATTTTAAATACAATGAAATCCTCCTTGAGAAACAGAACTATCTCTCTAATTTTGTTAGCGACTTATAAAATAAGTATTCCAACCTCTGTTCAAGAACAAAAATAACAATTTATGTCCTATCACCACTAGTGCTTGCTATAATGCATTATTAACTTGTTTCCTTGCCTATTTATCACTCTTTATTAAGTTTCTTCTATATGCGTGGCTAGACCCATGTAGTGATCTAATTTGTTGTGTGGTATGGAGTACATCTTTATAAGAAGGAAGCAATCTGTCTATGACTAATTGCAGGGACAATCATAACTCACAGAGGCTATGACCAGATTAATACTTTCCTCAGCCATCCTTGCTTATTTAAAAGGAGGAAAAACTGAAAAAAAAAAAAAAAAAAAAGAAAAAATAGTTAAGACAGTTCAGATTTGCTGTTGGTGAAGAAGGCTTCTTCCTTTCATATGTGATTGTTCTATATGCTGTTAGAAAAAAGTAACATAGTAGCAGCTCAGTAGCTTCAAAAGAATCCCTAACTTTGAAGGTTGATAACTTATATTTTACTAAATGGAATTCTTAAATTAATATTTGCCTATTAAAATAGTATCAGAAGATAGTATCTTAGCCATCTTAATTATTTTATACCTTATTGTATAGAGCATGCAAAGTGTAATTCATTAATAGTTGTGTTCCTTTCTTTTGTGTAGTAGTTCACTAGAATAATTTATAATTACATTTAAGATGTATCTGACCTTATTAAATACGTTTATTTGTTCAGTAATACACTAATTTGGGGTTATCAGTCTCAATATTTCATAGATTTTTAACTGCTTCCTTTCATTCTAACCTTTACACTGATCAAAGGACATCACATACTCCTGAGAAATGGGCTTGTATGTTTTGTTTTGAAATAACAGCTTGCTAAAAATAATATGTTTAGCTTCTTACACTAGCAGGTACTAAGAGCATGTTTAACATTTACAGAATAAATTTCCTAGTAGTGCCTTTATGCCCTTAGTAAGCACCAGAGCGGATGGCAGTGGAGGGCGAAGAAGGTGGTGTTAAGACTTATATTAGGGTAATGGAGCTTCAGATAAAGACACTCAAATGTACACATTTTCTCTTTCTCTATCCTCAGTGGAGATCTTGTACCAGAATCATCTGGCACACCTAGGTGCTTAGTGTTGTTTTAAGTATTTGAGACATCCTGCCTTGCTCCAGCTGCTGTTGCAGGAGGAAAGACTTGAGTTTCATATCCTATCTGCAAACTCCGCCGAGGTGTCGTTGGTTTCCACAGAGTGCCAGCTGTCTGTGTGTAGGCAACAAAATACTGCCATGAGAAAACACAGCCCCTGAAGCCTGTAGAGAAGCCTTAAACCAGGCACTTAGTGGCTGTTCATCTCCCTTTAGACTCAGCAGATGCTGCTGCTGAGGTTTGGGACCAGTTGCTAGCGCTGACAGTAATTTCATACTGTTTCAGATGCTGTAGCTTTCCTGTTCATCCTGTAAAACCTGTCACTGCCAGGTTTTGCTTATATCTACCAATGCTGTAATTCATTCTGAGATAACTCCCATCCATTAGATGACCCTGTGGAGACAAACACTCCTTATAGCCTAATGAGACTTTAGATTTTTATTTCTAGGCTTGTCTTGATCTTCATTTTTTAAAATAATTGTTTCTCACTATGTTTATTTTTGTGCATGTAGAAACTTGCATGGCACGTTTACAGTCATGATTTAGGATTTTTTTTTCTATTTTTCATTTTGCAAGTCAGAAAAGAAAAAGAAGAGGACAAAAAGGACAAGGAGGGGACAAATGAACAAGAAAAAAAACTATATAAATCCATTATTAAGTTTGGCAAGAAAAAAAAAAAAAAGCCTGGATAGATATAAACTTTTAATTACCTATGGAGCACAATATTCCAATATGTCTTACCTTACCTTCTGATCAGTAAAACAGTTTAATTATCATTTCTCCCTATGAAGCAACTAGCCTACAGTTAAATGCTATGAATAGCCCTCATCCCTCATGAATGAGAATTCCCTCCTGCTATTAGTAACTGTCAACATGCATGATTGTTTCTGCACTAAAAGTCTTGGTAGAGTTCCTCGTTAATTAGTTCGTGTACAAACATGACTACCTCTGCCAGTTGGAATAATGGGATGCCATTAAAGGTAAAGCCAGAGAAGATTTGACTGAAGTAAATGAATCTTCATTATAGTCTCACCGTATGACCTTTATCAACATCTCAAGCTTCATTACACGCACAAGGTTGTTGCCCCAGATTGGTAGTGATAGCTTCAGAAGCTCATTTTTTAGCTCTGTGGATACACAGTTCATTTTCTTCCGCTTGGATTCTACTTTCCAAGAGAATTTATTGTACATGTTTCAAAATCTGCCTTGCATAGTATGGTAGTTTGAGGGGTCCCAGGTTCCCTTAAAGAAACTACAGAGATGAAGGCCTGTTCCAGGGGACAGACCTGACCACCCCAGGATGTCATAATATTGTTATTCTATCCCATTGCCTGGTATCACAGCTTATTAGCTAGTGCCTGGTTGATACTGCTCTCTCTTTCCCTTCTCTGCCCCTCCTCCTCTCACTTCTGTCTGGGAAGAACGGCATCCCTCCTTATCTCATGGTCTCTGTGGGGAGATGGCTTCTGGCTGGCAGGGAGTTTTGAACTGCATCACGCCGCCTGCCGAGGGGGTTTGGGGCAGTTATGGCCTACTCTCAGGCCTGTGAGGGTGGAAGAGGTGGAGGATTCTGTATGGTTTTAGTCCGATACACTTGGCTTAGCTTGTGGATGTGTCCATTCTACCTGATTGCCTTTTGCACGTATGCACCTGTAAATAGAATCTGTCTTTAAACTTCCAATAAGTGTGCAGTGTTTTCACTTTTACACTCTAAAAGGAGTAAGAGTCACCTCTGTCGTCCAGCCCTGGGTAGCTCCTGGCCTCAAACTACCACACATAGCCATGAAGTGAGGAGTCACATGGGTACATAAATGTGTATGATGGTGTGCAGCTTATCTTTCTAAACTTCAAGTGGCCAAATCGTGTCATGGACTGTGGATTTTTCCTAAATGATTTTTAAATTTGATAGATCTTTATGTGAACTCAGTCGTTCTTGACGCATTATGAAGGAGAAAAAAAACCTCCTTAAGGAACAGTAAATATTTGGGCTGGGGCAAGCCTCAATGTAATGTTATGGTTCTGTTGTGAGTATTTCCTCAAAGTAATGGGTGTCTGTCTTTTTTATTTTTATTTTTTTTTTTTTAATATCCCAAAGGAGTAGTTGTCTGGTAGCTGAGCTGATTTAAGTTGTGCCTGTGTGTGATTTCTGTGTGATTTTTCTAGGAGTCACTTTGCACTTAGATTGTGTGATGGGTCACATCCCAACCATGTCACCTGAGAAGCCTTCGGTTTCTTGTGTCACTTGAGAAGCCTAATGCTTAGGTTATCAGGATACCATCTGTTGTTTCACTGATGATAGTCTTCAAATTATTGTTTTAACAGAGTTTTTCCCCTGTATGACATGAAGGAAGACATGAGTGTCAACCTGAGTCCTAATTTGACTTTTCCTTGGAACTGGACCTATGAAGCCCAGTTTCTTGTCATGAGGGTAAACTGAGAGTAAAATTGTTGATGCCATGGAATAATTGTTCAGACTGAGTTCCTTCCCCACTTTTCTGTCTTTGTGTAGTAGGTGTTTGAAACATGCTACGTGTGGCTTCCAGTGACCTGCCTATGCACATGTGCTTATTCTTTTGCTTATTTCCATTTCACATGACCCATGTGTGGGAATTCCCAAATGCTCACAGTTGGGCATATTTGTCATCCCTAGATCCTGCTCAGTGTGGGAGTGGGGGTGGTAATTCACATCAAAGCAAAGGAATAAAATGAGGCATAGCATTAAAATGAAAAGGTCATTTTGGGGCAGGGGGGAGAGTGTTGTTTGTCTGTTTTGGATGTGTGTTTTTGGATGGGCTTTGTTTTTTTGCGGGGGCGGGGATGGAGTGGGGAGGGTGCAACTGGGATGGAAAGGTGAACACTGGGATGTATCATTTCTCTTGCAGTAGTAGGAGAGGTCTGCTCTTACCTCTTGTGTGAGAGTTGAAACCTAATTTTTGCTTCTGGAATAGCATTGGTGAACTGAAGTATCTGGTGCCTGGAGGCTAGACTGGTTAACTTCTCCTGAAAGAAGCAACCAAAATGTGCAGTTAAGGAGGCTGTGGGAAGTTGTGGAGCTGGAACTGCAATATATGGTCCTTTTTGCCTAGAATTACATCCTGTGCATGCTCCAAGATTTGATCCAGAAGTGTTGTGATCCACTTGGTGGTGTTGCATCTGTAGGGATGCCACAGTGTGCATCACGTTGAACTTGATAGTGATAATGTAAGTGTCAGGAGAAGCAAGGAAGAATAAAACCCCACAGAACCTCACCAGGGTATTTGTGCTGGTGGTTAGGAAGAGCCCAGAGGTCCAGGATCAGAAATACTTTCTTTAATTCTAAAGTGAGAGTTTGAAATCTACTAATAATTCCTAGAAAAAGCCAGTGGGCAATACCTAGTGGAAGACATTTCTGTTAAACTGTACAACTGTACATACAACTATTGTGAATCCCACCCAAGAGGTTTTTTTTTTTTTCATTGCAGCACTAACCAAGCTGGTCCAAGGAATGAAGATTAATTTTTAGTTAAAGCATCTTGTAAGAACTTTGAATTTTTAAGTATTTACTCTTGCTCAAAAGTGCCATGAGAAACTCAATAAAAACATCCTGCTCTTTTCAGTAAAGTTTTTGCATCAGGCTCTCAGCATGGTTTGAGCAATAGTTCCGTACTGAAAGAGTACATACTTTAATTTCATCCTTTCATTAGCCCCTCTCTCTCTCTTTTTAAATTTTTTTTTCTTTTAATTTTATTATTATGGGAGCACTGTAAAGAAGAGCAATGAAAACTTATGGTCTTTCACTGGACTGGTTATTTCTTTTACTGAAAGTTCAGTTGCAATTTTAAAAGATTTATAATTCCATTAATTACAAGCCATTTTTATTTTAACATCCCAAATTGTCATGGCTTAGCTATTGAATTTGATGGATTTACATGCAAGTGCATTCTCATTCTAGAGTTGTATTCATCTGCATTTTATTAGAAGCTTTACTATGTCAAGTAACCCTTTTAGTGTTTGAAGAAATACTTATTTAAATGGCTGAGCAAATTTTAATCTACATTTTGGGGAAATGTGGACTCACTGATTCTGTTGCTCAAATGGTTATTTTGTTACCAATAATTTTTAACTTCACCTGTGAAGGTGTCGTGGTTTTATTATTTTCAAACTACAGTGGGTTTGAAATATTTGTGTGTAGATATTTCTATCTTTAGGTTTTAGAATTATCTTAGGAAATATTTCCATTAAATCATGCACCTAAAAGCATTTTCAACTTGGGAAAAAAAAAACCACCACAAAAATTACAGCCCACATTTTGTAATAATTTGGGAAGAATAAAAGGCTCTTGGAAATTGCGTGTCATGGGAAACTTGATTCTCTTTCCTGACATTAATTTGTGTGTGTTACTCTCCTTTTTTAGTTGCATAAGCAAGTCTGTCTTCTTTTTTTCCTATTGCCTCTTAGTCTTCTGTATGCTGTTGCCCTTAGTGCTTTTGTTTGGAAATGGTGCTACTCTAACAGTGTTGTTCCTCAAGAGATTTTGTGAGATAATATTAAAAGCTACAATATGGTGACAATATGTAAGATGTATCTACTGTCTATCAGTTAGATTCCAAAAGTGGAATCTGGATAATAGAAAGAACTTGATGCATGAACAGTCGAGCTTCTCAGCTTGACCATACGGAGTCAAGGCCGTGAAGCGTTTATACACAGATTGTAAATTGGCTCTTGCTAATTCTCCTATCTTCACCAGTTGATGTGGCATCAATTAGCAAATATAGGTTTTAATGCTGCCTTTAATATTCATGATTCTTAATTGCCTTTGTTAATTGAGAAGAAACACTCTGGTACGCAGTGCTTGACAGGTAAGAATTATTTGCTGCTTGTGTTGGCAGTTGTCCAGAGAGAAGTGGATTGCTGATACACAAATAAGTGCAAAGATCTTACCCACAGAGCTCTTCTTTTGGCTACCAGTTTCTCTGCTCTTGGTAGACCACCTGAATAAGGGAACAGATGATGGTTCTGGTAGAACATCTGAATGACCTGTTTTGAGGAATCAGATGTACAGGCTCATTTACAACAGGGAGCAGGCACAAGAAAATGCAAACTTACAATTATTTAAAATAGTTACAAAAGTCAGTGAAATGAATGAGATTTTTTTAAAACAGGAATCACAGAAAATTTTTATTTGGAAAAGGTCTCAAAGATCAACCAGTTGAACCATTAACCTAGCAGTGAAGGATCAACACTAAACCATGGCTCTAAGCATCAGGCCCACACACTGCTTAAACACCTCCAAGGATGGTGACTCCACCACTGCCCTGGGCAGGCCATGCTGATCTTTGATAACTTTTTCAGTGAAGAAATATTTCCTGACATACAACCTGAACCTTCTCTGGCACAACTTTTAACCAATTTTTCTGGTCCTATTGCTTGCCACCAAGAAGAGGCTGCCCTCTCCTTGCTCCAAACTCCCTTCAGGAGGCACTGTTTATGATGAAGTTTGTCTGGTAAAATACTACTAAGATTTTACTTTCCAAATATGTCAGGTTTGATTTTTCTACATTTCAATCTCTGAAACATATCTTATGCTCAAATATTTATATATTTTAATGCTGTATATACAATATACCTATATTACACTTTCTCTATGATGCTATAAAATTTGCCTTCTTTGAAATCTCCTTACAGTTATTAAACTATATTCATCTGTCCCTTTTCCATCCCCATTTTTTACTTTCAGCCAAATTGAACTATTGCTTTCATATAGCTCCAAATAAGCAAACTCAGTTGAATGTAAAGATTATGAAAGAAAGAATCTGCCTTAAAAAAAAATAATCACAAATGCTTCAGTTCCAAGTACAAAAATAATTTTGAAGGAGGTGCGTACTAAAGCTCACCGGATTTAAGTTTGTGTTTGCTTTTCAAAGAGACTTAAAATCTTGGCTTATTTAAATGCTTTCAAAAATTTTGGCTCAGCTTGGTAATGCTAAAAATTGAATTAAAGAATTATATAGCAGATCTAGTAAGGTGTGATTAATGCTTCTAATGAGAAATGCTTATAAGTGAGGCTTTTTGGTCATTATTTGTATTCAGAGGACTGATTCTTAGCTGGAAAAGGTGGTCATACCATGTTCTGTTACCACCAGAAATGGTTTGTTGTTTGGATGTCAGGGTCGTTTTTGAACATTAATTAAAATTAAAGCGGAAGAGGCATATGCAGGCAGCAAAACATCATTTAATTTTATTTTTTAAGATTTGGCAACTTGGTGGATAAAACAGAGTCTTGCTTACAACTTTGCTTTTGCCTTTCTCAGGATTAGCCTGTAGAAATTCCACCAGCATCGTGTGGTATAAGCTGCTCTGCACCAGATGGACTTCAGAGAGATAATGGAAGCAATATTGTCCCCAGCCTGGCAGCTGTTGCATGGGCTAAGCTGACCAGCTGTACACCATGGGCTTGTGTGGACAATATTGGAGCAGTAATCTCATGGTTTGTAGGGTTCATGGACTGTTCTTGTGAAAGAGGGAGAAAGACTTCCTTCCCCACCCTTACTTAAACAGCAACTTTCCATAAGGTGTGGATAACCACAATGCTGACTGGGACTGCCTTGCTAGCTGGCATGTGATTGTTGTAGCATTTCTTTGGTGGTTTTGCAGCAAGTCTGCTGTATTCTCAGACTGAAACAGTTAAAGCATACAGACCCATGGACTGTTTTGGAAAAAGAGAATAAGAGAGACTGATTAATGGAAAGTTGAATGGTGGCAGGGATGGATGCTTTTCCACAGGCTCTCCAAATGTTGTCAAACTGCTGGTAGCAATAACCCAATTATAGTAAAAGGGCTACCTATCCATCAGTGCTGAAAAAACGTTTGGAAGAAGTTTGGGTCATGACTGCTTCTTCTGAGATATCTATGGCTGCGTTTGCATAGTAACTCAATGAATGTGGAGCTCCTGTATTAGAAAAACATCTGGAGGACAAAAAATTGGTTTTAGGCATAGTGTTATGTTTCCAATAGTGACAAAGTATAGGAGAGTTGGAGGCTAGAACAATATTTTTGAGCCTAAAATTATGTGGCAAGCTTAAAGTCTCTTATGCTTAGAATATTTTTATTGGACTTGTTTTGTTGATGTAAAACTATTACATTATTCCTCATCAAACATCACCTGATGTGTTCATGATCATCTTGTGTGGAGTGATAGATCAGTAAGCGACCTTTAAAATCTTCTCTAACCCAAATATTTTATATCTACCTAGAGAGAGTACAGTTGTACTTTCAGCAGAGGATTGTCCTGTGTATATGGAAATAGCAGATTTCCATCTCTGCACTGCATGCATTCACAGCTCATTGCGGTGTTTTGGATCATCAGTAACTGGAAATGTGTGACTGATATCATAGTAGGGTATCAGGGGCATCGTAGTGTCAGGAATACCTGAAAATGCTTCAGCTTTTGAAAACACCTGCATCTTCCATATCATGAGAACTTCTGCACATCCTCAGGTCTTACAAAATTAGTGTTGTTTTGTCCATTTTCAGTGTCAAAATTTACTGAATACATTTTAAAATAGTAATAATAATAACAACCCCAGATTCCCTCACAGAACTATTGTCTGAAATCTCCCAAACTGTTCCTCTTAACTTCCAAGGTAAAAACTGACTGCTGGATTAATGGCGCTGAAAATTCAGATGTTCAGGTTCATGTATGTGACCTGCTAGTGTTTAATGGAGGAAGTTTTGTTTTGTACTGGTAATGGGGTTTTTTTCTATTTTTTAATACAGTTTTCAGGCAGATTATAAATCACAGACAATTCTCTTTACTTTGCATCAGATAGTCATGCCCATTGATAACGATACCTGTGCACTTCAAAATTGCTGTCATTGATTCTGGTGGGTCATGGCTGCTTCATCTAAACCTCTCATGTAGGGTAGAAAATTCCAATGATATTCAACTGTTGGTTGTGTAATGATGTGCCATGTAGCCATACTTGGTACACTTGGAAGTATCTTATTAGAGAGATTTCTTCACTTCATAATTATTTTAGTTGTAATCCAATGATACCTGAAGGAATGTAATTTTGTATGGTAATGAGCATACAGATCACATTAAGAAATGTTTTACAGTACCTTTTTTTAAATTACCCTTAAGACCTACAACATGTTCAGCTTTATATATTGTTTATTTTATGATTAGACTGAAATTATAGCTGTTTTTAATGCTTATTTTATCAGTAAAATACATGTGAAGTCACACATTACCATAGCAGAAAATAAGAGGTGGCATTTCTTCTAAAACTAAAGTCGTAGTCGTAGTTTATTGCTTTCATCCTTGCGATTTTGCATCTTGGCAAGATGTGAAAACTCATGGCTGTCTTGATTGTCAGTCTGGTATTAGAGTAGAACAGCTTCACAAATGTCCTATTAACCTATCTCATAACCCAGTGAGAAAGCACTTTTATCATCTAGTCTAGTCCAACGTGTTAATGTAGCTAAAGATTTATTGTTTCATTACTCGATACACAAAAATCAAATTACTTCCTTGGTGTCAAAATTAATTTCCTAAAAATCATTACCCAGATTACCTCATTCCATTTCAATTCCTCCTGTCTAACCACCTACATTTTGGAAAGGCTTCGTTCCTTTTTATTGCCATATGTACAATTGTCAGTAGCCTTTCTGTGGCAAATAATAAATGTTTTGATCTAGTGGTATATTAAAAGTCTAATGGTTTCCCATGGGTCTCTTTTGGAAAATTATTCTAATATGATTCTACTCTTTCTTCAGTATTGTAATCTTGAGATGTGGAGCTAGCATTTCTTCTTCCCACAAGAAAACCCTTATAACAGTTGGGAAGTGACTCATTGGTTCCGTTTTTAATGCTCAGTTTTGAACAAAATTTAAATAAGCCATGTGGTGAGGCATAAAGATATTCCTGTTTGTACCCACGGGTTGCTATTTCATTTGGAATGAATACAGATCAGTTTATGCTTGAACTGCTAATTAAAAAAAACAACAAAAAAAACCAACTCATGAATGTAGAACACAGATAAGTAATAAGATGTCCTGGAAGCTGATTAGATTTAAAGGTGACCTTATAATAGTGAGGTAACATAGGCAGATTGTTTTATTTGGATACACATTTGCTTTTGACTTCTCCACCCGCCCCCAAACACTGAGTAATTGAGAGCATGCATAGAGAAGAATTTAGCATTGCTTATAAACCTCTGTGCCTCTAGTTTGAGGCTGAATTGCATTTCCAAAATAATGTAATGTGCACTGGTACTACAACATGCGTTATTGCTGTTCGCACCGAGTGCAGCTACCGTCAAAGTAGAAAGTACTTTATATTTCCTAAAAGCAAAAATAGTTACCTATGTATGTTGTATAATGGTTCAGTGTTTAGCAAGCATATCAATTGGAACAGTGGTGGTTTTTCTTATTTAAGTAGTAATGTTTCTGAATGCGTGTTTGATTTTTTTTTTTCCAAGTAGTTCAATCACATTGGAGTGCATACATTAATGTAAGTAGGGATTTTTTTTTTTTAATTTTTTTTTTAATAGTATAGAGTGTAGGGTAGAGATAATATTAAAGGCCATATATTAATAAACTTAGATTGGGAAAAACCCCAAAAGAGGACTTGGTTAAGAATTTGCTTACAGGGATGGTCAGAATGTAATGTATTTTTGTTACAGCTTTCCAACCCCTAGCATTCTCTGATTTTGTGATTTCTGTTTTGCTTATTACTACAGAACTGAGTATTGCCAGAGCTTTATTTGAAAACTGAGAGGGGGCTTTACTTTGTGATGGACTTCCTGGTAGATTCATTTCTCAGCTTTTCCTTATCTGAACCACAGTCTGGTGACTTAGCCCAGTCCAGCCAATCCAGACCATAATTCTTAACAAAATTACTTGGCCAGAGTAAAAGACAGGAAAGTTCTGTTGCCCAAACCTTAAAGATTGCTTGAAGGTCAGGGATTGCTGAGTTTCAGATGCCTGCTCAGAATCAAAATCAAAAATTATAGTTTTGCAGGCCCTGTCCCCAAGGACAGAATTAATAGCAATGGTATCCAAACCATCTAGCCCCAAAGCATTTCTGTAAGTGAATATATCATCCTGTTCTGACATGCAAACAGCACAACTGTGAACTTAAAATTTTAATTGGCTTTAGACAGGGATAACAGTGAATCAGCAATTAAACACAAGCTGTCAGTGCAATCCTGTTGGTTGAAAGCGTAATCCCCGTGTGTACAGACGGGAAAATTGTTTGAAGAGGCTGGGAGATGACTGCTGCTGTGAATAACAAGGATGAGGGAAATCACTCAGCATCTGATCTGCCAGGACATCTCATCCAGGTCGCTGGTGAGGCTGGCACGGAGCGCACGCTGCTTGTCAGGTTTCCAAGGGATGTTAACAGGAGGCAAGTGGCAAAAAATATAAAACAAAACAACCAATGAACCAAACGAAAAAAACCCTTCAGATAAAGTCCCTGGTTGCTTTTATTTCAGCATAGGATGAGGCCTGAGTAGTTCATACAGCACTGAGGGACGCAATTCTGGACAATTGAGTTCTCCCCTCACTGGCCTCAAGGCCAAGACATGTATAAAAGGAAGAACGAAAGTGAATTTTAAACATTGAACCTGTAAAAGCTTTTGGAATTATTATTGTTATTTAACAACAAAGATAATTAACCTCTAAAACAAATGAAGAAGGAATGTTTTGGGGTTTTTTTTCACTTTTCAGTGTTTAAAAAAAAATAATACTTTTCTTTGTTATCTTTTAACCAAATGTGAGCTATTTGACTCATTTTATGGATAGGTAGGTGAAACTTAATGATCTGTGCACAGGTTGTATTAAATGATCAAGTGGTCCCATCTGGCTTTAAGCTCTAAATCCGCTTAATTGACTGAATTAGATTAATACTTGCAGACCTCTATCAAGCTGAATGTTGATTCTCTCCAAAAGAGTTATTAAAGTTTCTGATGTGGGGGGAACCCACCTTCTGAAAAGAAGCTGGCAGAAGTCATTGCTGGGCCACTCTCCCTCATCTTTGAAAGGTCCTGGAGAACAGGCAAGATGCCTGAAGACTGGAGGAAAGTCAATCTAATTCCAGTCTTCAAAAAGGGCAAAATGGAAGACCCAGGAAACTGATGAGAGGAGGACAGTGGACATGGACTACTTTGACTTCAGCAGGGCTTTCAACACTGTCTCCTATGGTATCCACATAGTCAAGCTTAGGAAGTGGCAGTTAGGTGAATGACTGGTAGGGTGGGTTGAAAACTGGCTGAAAGACAGAGCTCAGAGACTTGTGGTCAGTGGTACAGAGTCTAGCTGAAGGCCTGTAACAAGTAGTATTCCCCACAGTTGAATACTGGGTCCAGTCCTGTTCAATATATTCATCAGCGACCTGGATGAAGCGAGAGTGTTTCCTAAGCAAGTTTGTTGACGACATGAAGATGGGAGGGATGGCTAACATGCCAGGAGGCTGTGCTGCCATCCAGTGTGACTTGGACAGGTGAATAGTTGGGCAAAGGGTAACTTCATGATGTTCAATAAGGGCAAATGTAGAGTACTCCACCTAGGGAGGAATAACCCCATGTATCAGTGTAAGTTGGGGGCTGACCTAATGGAAAGGAGCTCTGTGGAAAAAGATCTGGGAATCCTAGTGGACCACAGGATGACCATGAGAAACTAATGTGCCCTTGTAGCCAAAAAGGCCAATGGTGTCCTGGAATGTGTGGCAAGCAGGTCAAGGGAGGTTCTCCTCCCCCTGTACTCTGCCCCGGTGAGGCCATATTTGGAATACTGTGCCCAGTTTGGGGCTCCCCAGTTCAAGGACAAGGAACTGCTTTAGGTGGTACAGCAAAAGCCTACAAATGCGTAGAGGACTAGAACATTCATCTTACAAAGAAAGGCTGAGGAACTTGGAGCTTTTTACCCTAGAGGAGACTGGGGTAGGTATCAGGAGGATGGGGCAAATCTTTTTATTTAGTGGTGCCTAGCAACAGGGCAAAAGGTAACAGGCACAAACTTGAACATGGGAAGTTCCATCTAAACATGGGGAGAAACTACTTCGCTTTGAGGGTGGTGGAACACAGAAACAGAGGTGGTGGAATCTCCATTTCTAGAGTCATTCAAAGTGTGCCTGAATGCTATCCTGTACAACCTGCTGTAGCTGCACATGCTATAGCAGAGAGGCTGGACAAAATGATCTCCAGATGTCCCTTCCATTTCTATCATTTTCTAGTTCTGTTTCACCTCTTTTCAAAGTGACTTCAATTTCAAATGCAAACTTTAATACTGTTACTTGTTCTGCTGTTGGATGGAAAATATTACCAGATCAGTGTCAGATTCAAATTACTTTTGTTGATAATTACACTTTCACCATTTTTAAGATGATGTTTCCAAAATGTTGCAAATTGAACTAACATTTTATAGACTGTTTGGCTACTTTTTGCTGATCATTTTTGCTTGCTTGATTTGAGACTTCATTGAAAATATGTGAACCGTTCCCCCAGAACAAGCTGATACTTCCCTGCCTTTCCCCTGGTCACAAAGTCTTCCCAATGAAGTGCTAGCACTCTTTAAGGAAAAACACTTTGGAGAACAAGTTTGAAGTCTGTATCTTCCCAAAATAGATTTGTTAGCATTTGTCAATGATTTTCTCTGCAAATTTGTGACTGTCTCAAGTGGGCCTCAGTCCGGGGCTGCAGGGATCAGGCTATGCTTTCTTTTCTGCTTCTCTGTAGTAGCAGGCACTGCTGTGGTGCTTCCTCTAAACAGAAAATTATAGTTTCTCTCCACAACTCTCTCAGCAGCAGCTTTTGGGATGAGCAGAACATCAACTGTTTCAGTGAAAAAGAGACTTGTAAGATCTGAGGTGGGATGCAAGAAGGGGTTGATGACTAGAGTGGAATAGAAAGAGGATCTGGCAAACGGGATACTGATCAACAAAGCACAACCCTTTCTTTCCTGCAGAGAAAACATAAACATATGAATTGTCATCCACTTCACTTTTGAGACCTCTTAACATTTTCATGTCTTACTACTAAATCCTACTTCAAAGTTTTAGAATCACGGAGTCATAGAATCACAGAATGGTTTAAGTTGGAAGGGACCTCAAAGATCATCTGGTTCCAACCTCCCACCATTAGCAGGGACACCTCCCACTAGTACAGGTCACTCAAGACCTCATCCAACCTGGCCTTGAACACCTCCGGGGAGGGAACAGCCATAACCTCCCTGGGCAACCTGTTCCATTGTCTCACCACCCTCACTGGAAAGAAAATTAAAGCTCAATTAACAGAAGTGGACTACTGATTTAAAATAACAAATCGGAGCAAGATTGTGTAAAGACAGTGAACATCAGTTATTGTCAAGTGTGTCTGGAGAAGGTAACTGTATGTATCTGATGTCTTTTGTGCTCATTCTGGATGGTGCTGGTAGGGTAGGGCACTGGTGATGGGAAGAGCAGTGGATTCTGCCAGTTCGTTGAAACAAGAAGGTGTTTTCCAGCCCTGACCCACAGGTAGCAAGCAAGCAAGCAAACAAATGGAACAAACCAAACCACAATTAAAAAAAAAAATAAAAAGAAGAAAAAGAGGAAATGATACATAAAAGGAAGGAAAAAAAAGGCTTTATACAGGACGAAATAGTGGAAGCTTTAGCTTGCTTTGATATTATTTTGTTACTAGTTTTTTTTGTCTGGGAAACTAGTTACAAAAGTGAGATTTGTACACTGCCTGGCTGTATGCCACCTCCTTAAGCTGAGAAAATCATGTATGCACCAGAAAATGGACATTCAATTAAATACCAACCTATTAGCTGTGTTTATTGGCTCTCTTGGAAGAAATGATGGCATTACTTCATGTAAACTGACAAAATGAGTTACTTATGAGTAAGTATTTCTTTTCTGGTTTAGAAATTTAGGTTTTATAATTGCCTGTAAAGCCATCAGACAGTGTGACAGGGTTTAAAGCTGTTGGATTTATGTATTTTTTAGTTAGTGCTGGATATGTCAGCTTTTGTTTCCCATATACTCAATACTAACTGTATCACAAGAATAAAACTTAGTTCCTATCTTGTCAGCACCACATAACCACCTCACCTGTTCCAAGGTAGCTTAAACAGTAGTTTCTGTGCTTTTTTTTTTCATGTTTACTTTGTATATTGAGTTTGTGTAGCTCCTGAAATTCCTTGTGCAACATCCTATCACTTGAGCCACTTGATGCTTAAGTTTGTTTCATGGGTGTGTCAGCTTTGCTGATTTCAGATCAGCAGGGGTTTGTTGTTGTGGACTATGTGTGTATGTGTGCTTTGATTTTTTTTTTTTTTTATTTGATTAAACTTAGGAAGATGCAGCTAACTACATATATATGTGCCTTATGAGGAAAAGCTGAGAGACTTGGGGCTTTTTAATCTGGAGAGGAGAAGACTGAGAGGGCATCTAATGAACATATAGAATCATAGAATGGTAAGGTTGGAAGGGACCTCAAGGATCATCTAGTTCCAACCCCCTGCCATAGGCAGGGACACCTCCCACTAGGACAGGTTAATCAAGGCCTC
>VWZE01026255.1:0-17927 GCA_013396675.1 Eubucco bourcierii | reverse complement strand
GGGGAACTCCCAAACCTTCACAAGAGGGCATTTAAATGGTAGTTGTGCCCTGATCAAATCTAATCTACCTTTCATCCTGGCAATCTTTATTTTGAGTTCCTTGCTTGTCCACTTCTTGTGGGTCTTCTCATTTTGCAGGTTCTTGTTATATATAAATTTTGGAAACTGTAGTTTTGTGGGGGGGAGTTGTGTTGTTTATTTGGGGTTTTGTGTGTGTGTGTAGGGGTGTTTTGGTTTATT
This sequence comes from Eubucco bourcierii, assembly GCA_013396675.1. Classification (NCBI taxonomy): domain Eukaryota; kingdom Metazoa; phylum Chordata; class Aves; order Piciformes; family Ramphastidae; genus Eubucco; species Eubucco bourcierii. The sequence goes on along the minus strand of VWZE01026255.1, from coordinate 17,687 downwards.
TTGGGTTGTCTTTTTTTAGTTTGTTTTTCATTGAAGCTGTTTTGAGGTTGTGGGGTTTGGGTTTTTTGGTTTTATTTTTTTTTTTTTTTTTTGGTTGGTTGTCAGTTTGTCAGGAGGTTTGTTTGATTTGGTTGGGTTTTCTCTTGTTTGGTTGGTTTTGTTGTTTGCTTTTTATTTGTTTCTAGGTAAATATTTCCCAAATGGAATTCTAGACTGACTACAGTAGCTGACTATATAGTCTTCTTTGAAATATTTTCATATTCGAGGGAGCAAGCTAGAATGATTTAGAGAGGGTACCTAGCACTGGGATTTATGTGGGAATGTCACAAATGACAAGCCTGCCCTAATGAATTGCTTCAAAAGAAAAGTACCACCTGTCTGACACTTTTCTACCTTAGTTAATTACCTGGTATCACTTCTGACAACTGCAGAAAATCAGAGACCAATGTTTCTGACCTCTAATCTGAAGAGACCTTTCCATCTTGATGTTGTTTTAATCAAATACATGAGGTCTCAGTATAACTAAGTCACAGTTGCCAGTTGAGAGGATTGCATCCTTCCTGACAGCTCCAAATTCTCTTCATCAGTGTTGTGCTGCTTTTAGTCACAGGATCACAGACTCACAGGATGTTAGGGGTTGGAAGGGACCCAAAGAGATCAATGAGTCCTACCCCCTGCCAGAGCAGGACCATGCAGCCTAGCTCAGGTCACAGAGGAACACATCCAGACAGGCCTTGAAAGTCTCCAGAGAAGGAGACTCCACAACCTCTCTGGGAGCCTGTTCCAGTGCTCTGTGACCCTTAGAGTAAAGAAGTTACCCCTTGTGTTGGGGTGGAACATCCTGTGCTGCAGCTTACATTCATTGCTTGTCCTATCACAGGGACATTATCACTCCCCTTACAAAATGTGACAATTTTAGTCACATTTTGGTTTTAATAACATCTCTTTAAAGAGCAGATTTATCTAACTTTTCAATGAACGTACAGATTATTTGTCTTGTATGTTCATAAAATAATTGGGAAACAACATATCCTCCCAAACATTCTGCATATTTGAAGGTGATAAGGAAAGAGATAATTATGTGGAGTACAGCTCTAACTGCTCAATGTTTTGCCTAATTTGTGAACAGATTTATGATCATGATTTGAACCTTTTAACTTTTTTCCCAATCTGAGACCATTTAGCATTATTTGAAGTTGTGTGGGGTTTTTTTGTTTGTTTGTTTTTCACTGTGTCGAAAAATATCTCTCATCCTGGAAAATTCAATCAAAAATTATAAATGGGTCTGTGATTAAGTGAATAATTGATTGAGTCTATATTTGAAATTATTGGAAAAGAGTATATGTGTCTCTATGGCAGCTTTTCTGTGACATCTCAGTGTGAAAATGCAAGAAGATTTGTACTGAACTAGTTAAGTTAATTTAGGAAAATACCCCAAATCCACTCCATTATATATTGTGAGGAAATTGGTGTTTCTTGGAGAAACAAACACAAAATGTCGTGATCTTTCAATGCCAAGAACTATGTAATGCTACATTTGATGATACTTATGCAACTGTTTATTCTTGCCAGTGCTGCTGGGCATTTTGATACAGCTTTAAAGGGCACAATGACATCCTGGTGCTCATTCCCATATAATCTCAGTGTTTGGCGGATGTTGGGCACTCTGTTTTTCACTCTGTTTGCAAGGTAGTATAGCATTAATATCTCCATTTGACAAATAAGAAGCTATCAATGTTAGAAATGTATGTTAAATTTGGGATCCATCTCAGAGGCAGCCATAATCAGTTTTTCAGAGCAATTAATGCTGTGGCTTTGAATATTTTTAGGGCATAATTTTGTTGTAGATGTGGTGTGAGTATGTGTCTTTGTGTGTTGTTATCAGCTGTGCTTTTTATCTTTGCCACTGGGGTTAAATTCATTGGAGTTTGGCACTCTCTCAATAGGCTAACCACTGGAATGGGCCAAAAATATTCCCGAGGGTGATTTTTTTTTTTTTTGCAGATATTTGGCAAGGCAAGAATAGTGCAGTTTGGGGCATCAGGAAATTGCCTTGCTTCTGTGATTTTGCTATGCTTTCCCATTCCAGCCACAAAACCCTCCTGGCGTTCTACCTCCACATCCAGCGGCTCACCAGTCTGGGTTGTGCTCTCTAGATTCTTGCTATAGGAGGTCTAATTTCTATACTGTGGATTTTCATCAAACAGAAATTCAGTTAGTTTTCATTAAAAGCTGTGTAATTTTGCTTCTTTTTTTCTTTTTGGGGGAGGTGACCTAGCTTGTGTGTCAAACCATTTGTTCCTCATTTCTTCACTAGTTCTCATAGTATTTAGTTATTTTTAGCTCATCCTTCATTCCGCAATATTGTATGTGTGAAGGAAGTACTAGAAGAGAGAAATAGCATGGCAGGGTACCTCACTTTCTTGTGTTCACTGCAACAGGAGCCAGTAAAAGTTATAAAACTGTGATTTTTATTTATTTTAGTTTAGTTTACTTCTCCCCGTGTTGTAGAAATCAATAATTGTTTTTAATCATTAATATTCATTTCTGTATGAATGTCAATTTTATTATTAATATTCAAATTACCGGGAAAATTCCCTAAGATTCCTTTGGATTTTTGGTCGACAGGAAGTAGTTGCAAAAAGGGCATTTATAAACATGGAATTAAACAGTTTAAAAGTCAGAACTTGGAAAATAGGAACATGAAAACAGGAAAATTCTAACTATGCTTACAGAGTCTTAGCATTACCTCTAGCATATATACCACAACACCTTGATCCCTGAGTAAGTTTCCTGTACAAAGATGTTTCCAAAACTCGCGATTATGATCCCGGGGTGAAATACAAAATATTCCAGGCAGAGGGAGGGAGAGAAGAACTGGGTTGCTGCTCAGCTGCTGGTGCAAGCTGTAAATGTGGCTGCTGCAATTCCCAGTTACACAAGCCACAAATAGGGTGCTCCTCATAGTGGAGAGTCAGCGCTGAGAAGAGGCATACTCCTAAATCACCCCCCATTAAATACATCATTTTGAAAATGAAGCTGACCAACAGGCACTAGCATCATCGTTCTGCCTGATGAATTCAAAGCTTCCTGCCTCGTGACCACGCAGGCACGGTGAGAAGCAGCACAAGACACCTGACTGGGTGTTGCTGAGCTCCAAGCCCTCAGCACTTTGCTGAGGCCAAACCCTCCATAGCTTGCATATCCACTCGACTCCTGGACCTGCAACAGGAGGAGGAGAGCAAGAGTTAAACTGACCTTGCAGGATTTATGCTCTACTGGGACTCCCCAGTGCACTTCCACAGGCTTAGTACTGAAATACACTTGCCAGGTTCTTCTGATGACTGCAACTTATCCTGCATTCTCCTCTAGTGGGGCCTGGGATGGATGTGTCTCAACACAGGCATGCTGAATTTCGCTGCAACTCCAAGGACACGTTGACATGCTTCTCCTGAAAATATCTATAAGATGAATATGTTTGACAGGAGAAAGTATTTTCCCTTGTCTGACTGTCAAAAACGACTACACTATTCTTAACTAAAATTTTTAAAGATAGTAGTAAAAACATAAGAATAGAAATTTCAGCTTGGCTAGACTGTTTGCTAAAAGGGTGGAACGGAAGCTTCATGACAGTGTCTATGACTTCTAAATAGGTCTGATGCAATCAATCCTCTTCACGCCAGTCATACTTTTGAGGCATTTATAACATTACAAAGGACAGTCTTAATCTCTTTCATAATGACTAATAAATCAAGACTAATACCACTGGCTTTGAGTTAGACGATGCAGCTGAAACAGAATTCGAATGGCTTAACTTGTACTCTGTATCATGGCAGAAAGAATTCAGATGTGGTTTGTTGTTTAGGGGTTTTGTTTATCTGTTTGTTTTTTAACTTAAAAAAAAATTCCATCTTGTACAATAATATTATTCTGAATACAATTACAGTTGGAAGCTAAATTTTTGAAAACTATCCCATATGCTACCTCTGGATGCAAATTATCATGTAATTAATACTTTTGGTCTTTTATATGAGTCTTTATCAGCTCTATGATCATTTCAAACATGGGATGTGCATAATGATCTTGAAAAGAATGGGTGCAAAAGAGAAATCTGGATCAGACAAGTCTGTTCTATCTCATGCATTCAAATAGGTAACTGCTGTTTGCTAATATCTTCTGTAGCAAAGCTTGTTGATGTCAGAGTATAAATTATAAACAGCTGCTGCAGGACAAATATTTGAAACACTTTCAAGTTTGTCTTTATACTTCATGCACTATTTGACAGAAATATTTGTGTGTGGTTCAGATGGGAGGAACCTTCGTTCTTATGCAATTAATACAACTGGATGGTGTCAGTAATACATCATGTTTATTGGCACGGTTGGGATGTTATCATAGACTTTAGCACAGCAATCACAAAATGATAGAGTTCTCAGTTGTTGGAGAAGTAAAAAGGGGCATCAGCAGAATACAAACTGTCTACAATCCATGTGAACCAAGAAATATAAGGACAATCAGAATGCATTCCACTCCAGAAGCCAGGGAAAATGCACAAAAACCCAGAACATGAAACTTTACAAACTGTAGAATATACTTCATAAACCCTGGCCACACCCTTCCTGTCATGAAGCAACAGTGATGTTAGCATGGTGTAGAATATACCAACTAGCTGGCGCTGCACTAGTGTGGGGGCAGGAGGGGTAGCCTTGTCCCCCATCCTTAGTCCCTTCTAGTGGGGCCACTCACCTTAAAGCAATACAGAGATCTTTCCCAACTGACATCATCCTATGATTCTGTGACTTGTCAGTATTATCCCACTTGCTGTACATCTTTATGTTCATCAGTTTGTTTCACGAAATGGACTTTGTTCAGTCTGTTAATACTGTTAGTGTTACTTTATAGTGAAGGACACTTATTGGAAATATGAGTTCATAAAACCAGTAGCCTGGAACAAAATAATCTGGTTAGATCAGGGTTGGGTGGTTTTTTTGCTTTGTTTTATTTTGGTTTTGTTTGTTTGGTTTGTTGTTTTCTTTTGTTTTGGATTTTTGTTTGGTTGGGGTTTTTTTTTTGTTAGTGTTTTAGTTGGTGGGTTTGGTTTGTTTTACTTTGTTTGTTTCAGAGTTTTTTATTATTTATTTCTAAACATGTGTTTTAGCTTCCAGTAAATGACATTTTTCACAAAGTCACCTGTCCTGGAGAAGACTTCCTGTGGGTTAGCTACCCTGGGAAAGTGGCTGCTCAGCTATTACTTATTTTTCAGAAAACATTAAAGTGGCTGTTCTTTATATTAGGTAGTAACAAGGTTCTCCTCCCAGCAGCAGGTGTTGAGCTATAATTGGCCATTAGGATATCATGTTTTGCTTGGAGACTTTAAGAGGATAACAAAGCTATTTTCCATCAGTACAAGTTGGCTTTTATTGCAAGTATGGGAGAACTCCAAACCAGGTCAGACTGGTCACAGGAGTTATGGCTTATTTTCCTGGGTGAAACCAATTAACTTTCTGGATTTTAGAGCTCATGTTTCACTGTAGAACACTCATTTTTATAGAAACAGTGGAAGCTTGATTAACATACAGATAAGTTAATTATGACCTAAAAATCCCAACCGTAAAAAAACCCCAAAATTTAGAGCTTTAGTCTATGTTTGAGTAACTTGGAAAACTATAAAACCGACAAAATTGGTTGTAATTTTTTGGTCTGGTGTGTTTTTTTGGTGGGTTATTAGTTTGTTTTTTGTGGGTGTGTGATTTGTTGTTGGCCTTTGTTTGTTTATTTGGGTTGGTGGGTTGATACCTTTTTGGTCTATATAACATGTAATGAATGACTCTGCAGTTGCAGTCCCTTGTTCATTTCCAAATACCTTGTAGGACGTGATTTGTGTAACCTCAGACACAAGGGTAATCCATGTCATAAATTCATGGAATGAAAATACTGGATAAGCTTCTCACCATAAGGTATGGACAGATACAGAACTATAAATAGGAATGTCTTTGTCACAGAGCAGCAGTGTATTAGTGACTTACATTAAAACTAATTTCCTTTAGTGCAGAGATGAGGTTTGATTTGCATCTCTTTTCTGAAATTTGGCTTTTCTAAAATTCAGTAACTACATTGACAGTGGAATGGAACTTACTTTTTCTCCATTCCTATCAGAGAATCCAAGTAATGATAGCATACTGAATATCTGGGATAGATAACAACTACATCTGATAGTTAGTTTTAGGGTTACTTTCCTGGATCCAAGGTCAAATTTTGAAAGGAAGAGGTGGAAGATGAGCAAAACCAGAATGAATAACACTAAATGCTGAGGATGTTGATTGTGAAATTTAAGAACCAAATGCAGAACCCTGCTGTGCTTTAAGTATCTACGGTTGCTTAGTCTCTAGAAAGCACAGTCTTCTGCCTGGATCTTTGGTGTTCCTCCTGAAACCTGTTACCCTGGATAGTCTAGTCTAGTCTCTTTCATTGGCATGACAGGGAGAGATGGGAGTTAGAGTGAATAACTAACATGGCAGAAGGTGATAGACATTGTGTCTTGAAGGCTACCCCGGGGTGCTGTGGAGTCCAGAGATACTGAAGACCTGCCTGGATGCATTCTTGTGTGATCCAGTATAGGTGAGCCTACTGTGGCAAGGGGTTGGAGTGGATGATCTTTCAAGGTCCCTTCCAGCCCCTAACATTCTGTGATTCTGTGAAGGCAGAGTTCTGTCTTCCTAAAAAAATAAAATAAAATAAAAATAACAAAAATAAATTTAAAATAATAAAAATAAAGTTAAGGCAATAACAATAACAACATAAAACCACAACAGGTATTTCCAGTCACTTAAATGTGCCACAGTGTTTAATCTGTTGAATCATAGGGCAGAATGTAACAAGAACTTGTTACTGTTCATCCAACTGTTCTTTTAATTTTTTGGCATGACAATAACGTAGAAAGAACCTGTAGAAAACAAAGTTGTACAAGTATAACATTCTAAACGACACTTCATGTTTTTGGACCCACAACATTTTGAACTATATCTTCAGTGCTCCAATAATCCTTTGATGATACCAGTTGGAAAGATATTTTAGTAAATAAAGCTACTCTTGTGTATCCTGCTGTGGGATGCTACCAGCATTCATTTGCTTGGAGAATATGCATATCTAATTAAATATATTCAGTAGATAGAGCAAAAAGTAGCTATTCTCATGAATATATTTTGACGTTTCCAAATGTGGTGTGTGTATATGCTGTTCAGTGTTTTGTGCTTTCATGCACCTGCATATTTAGATAGCTTTTAGTCAACCATGCCATGCCTAGAAGAAAATTGGTAGATCTTTCTGCACAGCACAAGTAAGATTTGAGATGACTTAGAATTTCAGTTCAAATATTCCTTGTTATTAATAACAAAAACTTACATTCAAGTCTGAGAAAACCTGGTAAAATTGTGGGTACAAGAGAAAAAAAACTAGAAAACTACAAGAAAATAGTATCTAGATGGAACAAAATGGTTGCAAAAAAAATGAAATGCAATTAAGAATATTAGTGTGTTTAATAAAAACAATCATATATGTACTTACAGTCTGTACATGATAAAGATGTAATTTATTGATGTATGACTTCTATTGATAAGTGACTTCTACTGACACTTGCTTTTACTAGAGATTTGATTGTATGTGGTCAATGGAATATGAATGGACACACCTTAAGAGTCCTGGAAATTATGATGTTTTGAGCTCTCCCGTTCAAGAGGGACAGGGACCCAATGGAAAGAGTCCAGTGGAGAACCACAAAGATGATTTGGGGAATTGAGCATCTCCCTTATGAAGAGAGACTGGGAGCCCTTGGGCTGTTTAATCTGGAAAATAGAAGTCTGAGAGGAGATCTGATCAATGTATACAAATATGTGAGGAGTAGGTGTCAGGTGGGTGGGGCAAATCTCTTTTCATTGGTCAGCAGCAATAAGATGAGGAGCAGTGGCTACAAACTGGAACATAGAAGGTTTCACCTCAACATGAGGAGAAACTTGTTTACAGTGAGCATGACAGAGCATTAGACCAGGCTGCCCAGAGACGTTGTAACAACCTGGAAATACCTGTTGTGGTTTTTATGCTGTTATTTCATGAGGCCAACCTCATGAAATTCAACAAGGCCAAGTGCAAGGTCATGCACCTGGGTAGGCACAATCCCAAGCACAAATACAGGCTGGGTGGTGAATGGCTGGAGAGCAACCCTGAGGAAAAGGACCTGGGGGTCTGGGTTGATGAAAAACTCAACATGAGCCTGCAGTGTGTGCATGCAGCCCAGAGAGCAACCGAGTCCTAGGCTGCATCAAGAGCAGCATGCCAGCAGGGCAAGGGAGGGGATTCTGCCACTTTACTCTGCTCTCATCAGACCCCATCTAGGGTACTGTGNTAGGGTACTGTGTACAGTTCTGGACTCCCCAGCACAGGAAGGACATGGAAGTGGTGGAGAGGGTCCAGAGGAGGACCACAAAGATGATCAGAGGGCTGGAGCAGCTCTGCTATGAGGACAGGCTGAGAGAGCTGGGGCTCTTCAACCTGGAGAAGAGAAGGCTTTGAGGAGACCTGATAGTAGCCTTCCAGTATCTGAAGAGTACCTACAGGAAGGCTGGGGAGGGACTATTTACAAGGTCTTGCAATGACAGGACAAGGGGCAATGGGTTTAAGATGGCAGAGGGGAGATTTAGACTAGATGTTAGGAAGAAGGTTTTTCTAGGGAGGGTGGTGAGGCACTGGCACAGGTTACCCAGGGAGGTTGTGGCTGCTCCCTCCCTAGAGGGGTTTAAGGCCATGTTGGTCGAGGCCTTGAGTGAGCTGTACTAGTGGGAGGTGTCCCTGCCTCCCTCCTATGGCAGGGAGGTTGGAACTAGATGATTTTTGAGGTCCCTTTCAACCTTATCATTCTATGAGTCTATGATTCCACGGTTGTGGAATCTCCTTCTCTGGAGACTTTCAAAACCCACCTGGATGCATTCCTGGGCAGACTACCCTAGGGGATCTTGCATTGGCAGGGTAGTCAGACTCAATGATCTCTGGAGGTCCCTTCCAATGTCTAAAGTTCTGTGGTTCTGTGAATTGCTATACAATATAATCATTACTATAAATAATCTAGTGCCATAGAAAAGTCAAAGTTGTTTTTTTCTCATGTGTTGCTTTTATGCTGTACCAGAAATCTTTATAAGATGTTAGTGACCTATCTAAAAGTTTATAAAAAGGGCTATTTCAAAATAAAATAGATTCTTGAATCCATTTGTATTAGTTTGGTAGTATCTGTAGAGAACCCCTTAGATGTAAGACCTCTATCTGATCTCTGAACATCCTGTCAAAGGAGTGTTGTTATCCTTGAAATCAAATATGTGCAGCTTTTTGTTTGGTTGGTTGGGTTTTTTTGTATGTGTGTTTGTGTTTATTTTTTATTGTTTATTTGTAGGTGTTTTGCTTATTTTTATTGTTTATTTTTACTTAGGAATTGGGAGTAAGTGACATTCTATAAATGACTACTTAAAAGATCTCATCTCTAATGTTTTTATTGTCTCTTTCTGAAAAGTTGAATTCGATGGACCTTTAATCTGATTGGTGTTGTTAGGAATTCCTCCCCATTCCAACAGAGATAAAGCAGCTTGAATTTTATTCCAACTGGTTGGTTTATTTTATTGTATTTTAATTGCGTGGAAACATCTTTGGAAAAGCTGTAAATATATTGTTGATATTTAACCAGGAGTGGTTGGTGAGGGTTTTTTTGGGTTTTTTGGGTTTTTTTTAACATGATGGAAGCCGATGAGAAGCTGCAGATCAACCTATTTTTCATAGAAATTTTCTAAATTCAACTAATTACATTGAATATCAGCTCTAATTAGGCCTGGAAAAGGAAGCACTTTGGGAACAGGGTAAAAAAGAAACCATAATTATTTAGCATACTCTAATACAGCCCTGAAAAAGGAAACTAAGAACCAGAGAGATGCTGCTATGGTAATACACATGCTAAACATGCATAATTTTAGCAAGTATGGTCATGAATTGCTGGAAGCAAAATGTTACAGACAGCAAAACAATCTGGTTTTCAGGTTTTTTTCCACTGTTTTTTAATATTTTACATTAGCTGACCTGTGAGTTATGAGCATTTTAAATTTTAGTGTCGTGAGGAACACAGGACATCTGTGAAACCAACACGGTTGGTTGCTTTTCAGTTTTAAGAGATTCACCTTGTGTTTCTCTCTGGGAAGACAGAACAAGATGGGCAAGGATACCCTGTGGGATTACCAATTACACATTTATGAAATGGTGTTAACTTGTGTATAAAAGTCTTGTTCCCCTAATCTTGATTAGTTCTGCATGTAACCCAAGGGTTTTGAAAGGTCACATTTCCTTCAGGAAGAATTATGAGAACGTAGAAAAAATATTCTTGCAGAAATATGGACTTTTGAGTGCCTCCAGCCAAATGTGTTTCTATAGAGGGCAGTTCCTTATAAAATGAACCTTTGCATTAAGCAAACAGCTGATTCATGAGGCTGCTTCTGAGCCTGGAGTGACATGCATGTGCAGTTGGCTCAGGCAAGCATATCTGTAGGCATTTGGGTCCTAGCTAAGCTTAAGCTTTCTCTTTCAAGTTTCTTCGGTTCCCTCCTATATAGGAATACTATTGATTTGAAGTGGACAGAAAATGATTGCAAGGCTTTTGTAACAGTCATCAGATCTGAGGGGCTTACATTTATTTTTACAATAGAAGGAACACCAAAATGGGGCTGCAATGAATCTGGTCCATCTTTTTTGCCATTGAATGAGTTCTTTTGTGTTTTGGGTGGCTTTTGCTGTTGTTTGGTGGTTTGTTATTTTTTTATTTTGGGTTGGGTTGGTTGGATGGTGGTTTCGGTGGGTTTTTTGTTGGGTTTTGGTTTTGTGGGGGGTTTTTGTGTTTGTTTTTTTTTTTTTGTTCTGTTGGTTTGATTTGTTTTGGGTTTTTTCCCCCTGTATTTGAATTCTTTCAGGCCCCCACAGGTGAGAAAATTCTGTGATTGTGTGAGGTGGTGGAGTCACTGTCCCTGGAGGTGTTCAAGGCGCGTTTGGACGTGGCACTTGGTGCCATGGTCTAGTCTTGAGGTCTGTGTTAATGGGTTGGACTTGGTGATCTTTGAGGTCTCTTCCAACCTTGGTGATACTGTGATACTGTGATTTCTTGTCACCACCTGCTGTCCTGAGACAGCCCTGTGCAGGAGGAAGGTCATGCTAAAATTCAAAAGCTTCCACTGGAGTAAATTAAGGTGAACCAACACCACCTAGCTGGGTTGATTAACATAAATTAAAACTCTCAGTAATTTACACCTTCAAGTCACTTGGTTGGACCTAAGCAGAGAGAAAATGGGAAGAAAAAGAGGGAGAGAGAGAGTTAGGTAAGAAGTAAGAAAAAAAAAATAAAAAGAGATCACCACCCTTGGTTCCCAAGACAGTTCATTGCAGCAGTGCCTTCTGTGGTAGATGCCACATGTGGACCCAGGAAGTTGCCCTTTTGGTGATGGGAGGCTGACTCTTAATGATGAGAGGTGTGCAGAGTGAGGTGTGCACATATTGGTGAGCTCTCCAGTGCAGTGCTGTTATCAAGCCTTTTTCTGTCCCTGTTTCAGTGGTTTTGAAATAAGGAAAGAGGGAATTCCTGCCTCCACAGAATCACAAAAACATCCAGGCTGGAAAAGGCCCTCAGGATCATCAACTCCCACCTATGACCCTACTCAAAAAGACTCACCTTAAACCATATCCCTAAGCACCACATCCAAATGATTCTTAAACACATCCAGCCTCAGTGACTCAACCACCTCCCTGGGAGCTCATTCCAGTGCCTGACCACTGTTGACGAAAAACTTTTTCCTAATGTCCAAAACATTTTCCTAGTGTCCAAAAGGACAACAGAAATGATCTCCTCTGCAAATCTGTTCAGGAGGTCAGGGAAAAGTCATTTAGGGTCATCAGCCAGAATGTCACATGCATTGTTTGAAGACAATAAAGTTACTAATGGCTCTCCCATCTCTACATATTTGCTAAGGACCCCCCCTTCCCTCCCCCCCTCCCCAAGTCCATTAAAAGAATGTTTTTAGTGTAGAAACCTGTCACCTAGACACTTAAATACCAGATTTTCCTATGTGAATGCCTATAAAGTTCTCTGAAGTATAACCATTATGTGGGAAGAAACTTTTAAGGAGTTTAAGTCTTGTGAATCCAAGAATATTAGGGACATAAAAGCTTTTTTAATAGTTTATTGACATTATTATTATTATTCCTCCATTAATTTGTAACTGCAAAATTCAATTGCAGATTTGTTCTAAACCGTTGATTTCTATTAAATCAAACGGTTCATAAATACCTGTTGCAAATATATGGAATCCTAATCCTTACTTTTTATACTAACAATAATCTCAGTAAGGACAAGAGACTGAATTGGCACAAAAATTAAAATAGCATCAATCCAGTGAAGCTGAAACACATCACTCTGAAAGATGTAATAGAGAAGAGATTCTAAGATTCTGTAATGGATGCTGATGGAAAAGATAGACTTGCTTGATAAATAGGGAGTTTCCAAAGATGATGAAACATTTGTTTCAAGGTCTTATATGCAAACTTGGATCACTTCTGGGGAAAAAAAGGAAAAAAAAAAAAAAAGATGTTTTGTACATATAATTTGGTAGAACAGTTGCTGCCCTTGCAAAAACATCTTTAATGTAATAATATCTCCTAGTCAAAAACAACACACTTGTTTGTTTTAGTTAATCTGGTTTAAATAATGCTGAAAGCCTAACAGCTCATGTGGCTGAGTAGCCTCATAGTTCTCAAACTTTTGTTTTAATAAAGATGTTACATATTTATTGATGATACAGTACCTAAGGGATAATGATGTATTGTATCTATGTATTAGTTATTTTAAGTCAGTGCAGCAAAGTAATCACCATAACAGTTCATAAGTTTTGAATGTATTGTGCGACAAATTCCATTGTCTTGCTATATTGGCACAAACTGAATGGATCCACTTAGTTTCACTGAGATGGTTTCAGATGTATTGCAAACAAAAGTTAAAACAAGGACACAATAAATTCCATATCCACTTCAAAAATCCATTTATCTTTAGGAAAAAAATATAACTATTTAGTAAGTAATTAGTTGCAAGGTTACTTTTTTGGCACTGTTAAATTGTATGCATCTGCTTAAAATGCTGCTCTTAGCTTTTGGAGGTCTTTGTTTATGTACTGACTACAAAATTTTTCAACACATTCATCATCCACAATTACTGAAATTTCACTGAATAATTATTAGCACATTGAGGATTTGCAAATATTTGTAGTTCTCAATTCGTGTTTTGAAACTGGCAGTATTACTTTCTCATCTCAAAGTTAACTTTCAATTAGCCCCTGTGCTATGCATTTCCAATTATGTTTTCAGACCAACATTTTAAGCTGTAGAATTCAGTTAGAATTTTACACAAGGAGAAAAATATAAAATTGAGATTTGTACCTTACCCCACCAGTAACATTTACAGCAGTAAAGGCAGAGTGTCTAAATACTATTAGTAGCACAAATATTTCATCAAACTGAACATTTGAAGTAGAATGAATATATATGGTGTTTGTTTCAATACCTTGGCAGTTAACATTTGTTTCTCAATGGATACACTCTCTGATGACTTCTCAGAGTAATGCTAAACAACCCCGAGCAATGCTACAGGCTTGGAGAAATGTGGCTGGAAATCTGTCTGGCAGAAAGGAACCTGGGGGTTCCAATTGACAGGCAACTGAATATGAGCCAGTAATGTGCCCAGGTGCAAAGAAAGCCAATGGCATCCTGGCTTGGATTAGAAATGCTGAGTCCAGCAGGAGTAGGGAGGTGATTGTCCCCTTGTACACTGCTCTGGTGAGGCCACATCTCGAGTATTATGTTCAGTTTTGGGCACCTCGATACAAGAGAGATGTGGAGGTGCTGGAGTGAGTAGAGAGGGCAGCGAAGCTGGGGAAGAACCTGGAGAACAAATCTTATGAGGAGCAACTGAAGGAGCTGGGGATGGTTAGTTTGAAAAAGAGGAGGCTGAGGGGAGACATCATCACTATCTAGAGCTACCTGAAAAGATGTTGTGGAGAGGTTGGTGCTAGTCTCTTCCCACAGGTAATTAATGATAGAACAAGAGACAATGACCTCAAGCTGCAACTGGGTAGGTCTAGACCGGACATTAGGAAATTTTTTTTTCCCAGAAAGACTGGTCAGGTATTGGAATGGGCTGCCCAGGGAGGTGGTTCAGTCACTGACCTTGGATATATTTAAAAGTCATTGGAATGTGGTGCTTGGAGATATGGTTTAGGGTACACCTTGTAGAGCAGGGATATTGATTTGACTTGGTGATCCTGAGGGCCTTGTCCAACCTGAATGTTTCTGTGATTCTGTAAACTACTTGCAGATCTTGAATTTTGTTGTTGTTGATTGATGACGATCCAATTGTGTGAAAGCCCTGGCTTTTATCTCTTTCTGATCTTGCAAGCAAATCAGACTACTGTGAACTAAAGACAAAGTTACTCCCAGATGCTTAGGGAACAGTGTCTGCCCTTCTAGCTACCTCAAGGAAAAAAAACCTTTGAGAACAAAGCAACAGCTGAGTTAGTGCTCTCATTCCTCTGCTCCCCTTGCTTGGCTGTGCTGCGGGAAAATCCTCCTGAGAATAGTGTGTTGTCTCATTATTGTTCTTAGCACATGTGATAATAAACTCAGCTCTTAGCCTGAACTGAAATATATCCTGAACCAAAGTCTGGCATGCACAACTTAAAGAAGGTTTAGCTGGTTATCTGGATGTGGCAAATTGGACCAGATCGAGAACTCTGCCTTGTATCTGTCTTGATGCGTGGAGAGAGAACAACACATTTTGAGTAGGCTTTTTTGTACCATTTATTTGTATAAGGCTTCATGAATGGGCCTTTGTGATATGCAGTTTGTCATTTGGCAATATGTAACTTGTGCACAAATGTGTGTATGCTTAACATATAGAAGTCATTTTTGTTTTTTAACTTTTGTATCTTATCAGTTTACCCTTTTTGCAAAGGAAACAGCAGCAGACATGCCTCATTGGGGAAGTTTGTGCTGTCTTACATTGTTACTGTAAGTGAGATTAGTGCAGTGATATTTCAAGCATAGTTGTGTTTGTTTTAAAGTGATCAGTAAATGATTCTCACTGTCTTTGGTAACAGTTTATTGGAATTACTTATGTTGCTTCTCCGCTAGTTAAGAAGTGGAATTATTACAGAAAATGAAGTATATAAAGTAAGTTTTGAGTGCTTTTAAATATTCTTTTGATGTTTGGTAAGGAGCTTAGAGTACTTATTTAAGTCTTCATTCAGACTGTACTAAGAAAGTAAGAATAGACTGGGCAATTTCATTGTATTGAATGTAACAATGGTACTCTCCACAGACAAGGATAACATCTGAATCAACAGATTGTTTTCTTACTTGACATATATTTTAAAAAGAAATAAATTTTATTTCCAGCAACTCCTCTCCTTAATAGTATCTCTATAGATGGACTCACCTTTTGATTAGAGGTGTTTCCATGCATTTAGTTAATGAGCCAGCATAGCCTTACACAGTCATTTGTTAATAATCGTTCATGTAAAAGGTCTTTCCATCATCTATTTTTTTAATTTTAAAACACAAATAAACAAGCAAACAAAAATCCCAATCAAATCAAAACAACCGCAAAATCCAGACAAAAAGAAAAAAAAAAAATTTTTGTACATCTCTCCCATTGACACAAAAGCATTTTTCACTTCTTCAGATGTGAATAAGTGGCCAAAATAGCTGCACCTGGGAGCTCTGGGGTGATAGTCATGCTGCTCAGTGGTGGTTCACCAGCAGCAACAGAAGAGGGACCTCATAACCTTGGAGGGAGGGCAGCATATCCAGTCTAGAGTCCAGGTCTTGCTTGAGGATTTCAGCTCAGCTTGAGTGGAAATGCATCATGCCGAGTATTGCATAACAACATAAAGAAGGGCAATAAAAAAGTGGGGAACAATACTGCCATGCACCATGTAATTTTTGTCTTTAATTAAAAACCTGATCAATTAATCAAAAATAAATTGATGATAGACTGGGATTTTTTTTAATTGTTAAAGTTAAATTGCTTTTGTCTATCATAAGGGGGGAAAAAGAAAAGAAAACAAAAAAGAGCCAAGATTCTTGCATCTACTTCTTTGGGGCTCTTCTCTTAATTTAATGTTTCTGTTGATGTTATCTTCATTTAATGACTTGCTTGTAAACATTGGTGGTATAACTGATGCGATTTCATGGCATTATCGATTTTGTTGGGATCGTTTCCAGACAAATGTAGGGTTTGGGGAAAGGGTAACAGAGATACCCGCACACCAGTGCACCTTGTAAAGAGTAGAAGTTGATGGAGTTCTTCTGGATACTTTTTAATTAGCAGTGGTTCTGTGTATATCTGGAATATCTTTTGTGTGGTGAGGCTTTTTGGAACGGTTTGCATGGTGGTTTAGGTTTACTGGCAGGAGTGGCAGAGCCAGCAGTGCTCATGTGGCATTTTACTTACAGGAACAGCAGATTTTCAGTAAGACAAAAAAATATAAAGACTGAAAGGTGGTAGAGGGCAAATACATGAAATATGTTAGCCCAATATATGCATAAAATCTTCATCATTTTCAGTCCTCAGCTCAGTGATCAGGCATTTTCAAAGAATTTCTGCTGGGATTACATTTGCAAATTAACCCAAAAGTTCTGTTTGGTGGTGGGTCTTGTTATTTGAAATAGATGTTGATAGTTGGGTGTTTCACAGTGAACCTCCTATACTCCATGTATAGACCCAGGCTCTTCAGCCTGGAGAAGAGAAGGCTTCTAGGAGACCTTGTAGTAGCCTTCCAGTATCTGAAGGGGGCCTACAGGAAGGCTGGGGAAGGACTACTTATAAGGTCTTGTAATGACAAAATGAGGAGTAAACTGTTTTTAAACCAGCAGAGGGGAGATTTAAACTAGATATTATGAAGAAGATCTTTACAGTGAGGATGGTGAAACACTGGCACAGGTTGCCCAGGGAGGTAGTGGCTGCTCCCTCCCTGGAGGTGTTCAAAACTAGCGGTGAGTGACCTGTTCTAGTGGGAGGTATCCCTGCCTATGGCAGGGGGTTGGAACTGGATGATCTTTGAGGTCCCTTCCAATCTAAACCATTCTGTGATTGTATGATTCTGATTCTGTGATCTTGCAGAAAAATGTAGAGACACTAATTAATCTCAATAGTTGAGGATAGTAGCTTGCCAGAAGATAGATATATGAAAGATACACCAAATCTGTGGCCTGCATTATGTACAACAGCTCTCAGAAACGTAGTTCATGCATTTTAACCATCAACCTAATTGCAGTGCATAAAGCGAAGTTGACAGCTAGTAATAACATTGAAAAAAAAAAGAACTGCACTCAAATGCACAGTATAAAAGTTAAAAAGGAGCTTGCACATAAAGGTTAAAGTTTAAGTTCCTAGATTAAATCATGGATTAAGGAACAAGAATTACATTTAATGCTCACTTTAGTCTTATTAGCATTGAAAACGATCTTCATAAATGCTTAGAAGTGAGGAGAACAATTCTCTACCTGAGATGTTTAGTAAAAGTCATCAAACCAGGCTCTTCAGGGATCTCCTTGGCAGGGTGCCATGG
>VWZE01026254.1:314589-347955 GCA_013396675.1 Eubucco bourcierii | reverse complement strand
AGTCCAAAAATATCACCCACCCCCCCCCCCCCCCCCAAAGCATGGGAAGCCTTACTGGCTGTGCTTAGCTATACTTTAAAGGCACAGTGTATAAAAACTGTGAGCTTTCACATTGAATATACATTTCTCGCTCTTTCTAAAGAATATTCATGCTGATCCTCACAAGTATTGGTGATAAACTACACCATGCTCCTCAGCCCTCCTATAGGGAGCATGGGGCTGTGCCTGTAGAACAGCACACCTCCTGAATACAGATTTATGGAACAAAATCCAACCTGTGCATACACAGTACTTATCTGCTCACATAAACGCTGTCTAGTTGTCTTTTTGAAAGAAGGAAATACTTGATGCTCAGATGTTATTTGTCCATCAAGAGGTAACTTCTTAAAATTATCCTGCCTTTGGAAATAGAACATGCTCAGCTATGCTTTGTGTCTAGTAATCTAACATCCAATGTTCATGCATTCTAGAAATTTAAAAAGCAGTAGATTTAAAATTGGGGGATTGTAGGAATTTCTCTGGCTAATAAAACACAACCTACACTACAGTGTATCTGGCTTCTGCAGAGTAACTGGGTACCTGTATTAAGCAACGTCCTGTTTACTGCAAAAAGGCAGCATGATTACTTTCCAGCCTGGGTTTCAGGCTGGGCTTCAGCTGGCTCTGCAGCATGGCCACGTGGGCATCACACACACATCAGCCAGCACTGTGGCACTCACTCAGCAGGTACCAACAGAACATATTTTAATGCCAGCTCAACTGTATTCCGAGATGGATCAGGTTTATATTACAAACTGGAGCTCAGCCAATGTTCATGTTTTGATTAAAGGTTCAAAAGATTAGAGAGGCTACATTAGCTATGAGTATTTAATTAATGAGTCATGTTCACTGCTTTTAAAAGGCCCTGTTTGGGGATGAAATTGGAACTAGGGGCTGAAGCACTCTGTCGCATGGCTATCCATCTGCCAATTTCCCACGCCTTGAAGTAATGGTGTCTCTCCATACTGCAACTGAACTAGCTGCTTCTGCACACCAAACTTTCACAACTATTGAGACTGGATGTTAGGAGGAAGTTCTTTACAGTGAGGGTGGTGAGACACTGGCACAGGTTGCCCAGGGATGTTGTGGCTGCTCCCTCGCTTAAGGTGTTGAAAGCCAGGTTGGAAGAGGCCTTGAGTGAGCTGTACTAGTGGGAGGTGTCCCTGGCTATGGCAGGGGGTTTGAACTAGATGATCCTTGAGGTCCCTTCCAGCCTTACCATTCTATGATTCTATTGCAGATACTCTGTGGCAGCAACTGGTCAGGAATTCCAAGAGCAAGAATAAAATTCACAGAAGCTATTAGAAGAAAGCAATCTGTTTTTTGTGCTGACAATTTTGCATGGTCACTTCTCAGTAAATCAAAAGAGGGGTCATAGGGGTATTGGCTTTTGTTGACCCTATCTGAGCTATCAGACCAGTTGAGTCTACATTGTGCTCATCACACAAACGCAGCGCTCACCATGCTTGAGCACACAGCTGTGCTGAAACTGCAGTCAGCATTCAGCCCATTTCTCTTTCTAGTAGTACTGCATGACAAACACTAACCAATCCAGTCACAATGGCCTGGGCTTCAGCTGCTCTGTGGCTTAGCCACGTGGGCATCACACATGCTGCAGCCAGCAATGTGACCCTTGCTCATCAGGCACCACAAGCTTTTGCCTACCTCTTGACCTGCACCAAACATTACACTATTGCAACAGCCAAGTCTGCAGCTGCCCTGCAATGCAAGGAGCAATACCTGGAGGAAAATAAAAGTAAAAACAAAATTCTAAAATAAAGTGCATAAACATGGTGATTTTTTTTTTAATAGTAAATGTCTTGACTAACAGGATTGGTCTGCAAACTCTTGGCTATATAAATAAATCTGTTAGATCAGGTGTTGATAATATAATTTATCTTGTGGGTCCCAGAGAAACAATGCATTTATTTGCCCTGTAAGAGTATTCTGATGAAAGCCACCTATTTGATTACAAAAAGGTTTATGAAAGCAAAAAAAAATTCCAACAGCAGATAGTGCAATGTCATTCCTTATACGTGTCTGATTAAACACAGAGGACCTTTCACAGCCAAGCACAGATCCCACAATTTATGATTACCTGAAATAAAAGCAGTTAAGTACAGACAAGACTGAGACAGGAGTTGAAAATGCATCCTGATCATCGCCAGCCTCTAGAGCATGCTGTGGCAATGCGTCTCTGAAGAACAATTTCCTAAATAAGACTTTTGGCTGTATGGTGCAGCTTTTTATCTCTTACTTCACAAAATCACAGAATGTTAGGGGCTGGAAGGGAACTTAAAAGATCATCTAGTCTAATCCCCCTGCCACACCAGGATCACCTATACTAGATCAAACATGCAAAACTAATATATCCCAACCATGCATATTAATGACTCTTTAAAATTGCTCTCAAAATTGAATTTCTCATACTCTGATGGTGTACATAAAACAGAGGCCACAGGCTTTATTTTAGTTTACTGGGATATTATTATTGAAAATACCTGTTTGTTTTTTTCAAGAGACCCAAGTTTGGCACGACTCTCAATCTTCCAGCTCCCCTCTGAAGAACTGCCTGTTCTTCTGAAATTGATTTACCCCCTGTGGATCCAATGCCAGCTTAGCTTCTTTTGTTACATACAAATAGTTTTAAGTGGACAGAATTTCCCCAAGCAGTGCATCAAACTTTTCAGTCTCTTAACAAACTCATTTTTTCAGCTACTTCTAGATAGCAGTGGTAAAGACCTCTAAATCAAATTATTAGCATTTTGTAACCTGAGTTTGTACTCAAAAATTTCCATTGTAAAATAATTATTAAATACCTAAAGAATTCTAAAAGCATTTAAGAGCAAGGAACAGACAAATTTTTTAATTCATCTTAACAATTCACACTATTAAAATACTTCAGCTGAAAGTTACATTGGTATTGTGTAGTTTTGTTATTATTAGCTTATTATTAATTAAGGGTTTAAAACAGCACACTGACAAAAGATGGAATTAATACACGTTTGGTTTGCTATCTAGATCAAAACAATCACATACTTAGAGATGCAATTAAGACATAGGGAATTAACACATCTCACAGCCTCGCCCTTAGCTGTTCTGACTAACACACACAGTATAAGGCTCCTATAGGCAGAGCTATTAGCACTATTTCTTATTAATGTTGTCCAACATTTGACAGGCAAAAATTTCTCTTGCCGGTATAACAGACTTATTTAAAGTCTATGATTCCATTTTGGCAGAACCTAACGAAGACCCTGACATGCAGTGAAGGAGGACTGCTAGAGAGAAAAGGGGGTAGAGAGGGCTGATTGGACTGGAAGATGGAGTAGAAAAGACCATATACTAACAGCTATGAAGACAGAGTTGGGGCTGTTCAGTCTGGAGAAGAGAAGGCTCGGAGGAGACCTTATTGTGGCCTTCCAGTATGTGAAGGGGGCCTACAGGAAAGGTGGCTAGGAACTTTTTTGGATGTTGTGTAATGATAGCACTAGGGGGAGTGCAGCAAACCTAGAAGTGGGTAGATTCGGATTGGATGTTAGGAATTAAGTTCTTCCCCATGAGGGTGGTGAGACACTGGACAGGTTGCCCAGGAAGGTGGTGGAAGCCTCATCCCTGGAGGACTTTAAGGCCAGGCTGGATGGGGTTCTGAGCAATGTGATCTAGTGTGAGGTGTCCCTGCCCATGGCAGGGGAGTTGGAACTGGATGATTCTTGAGGTCCCTTCCAGCCCTGACAATTCTATGATTCTACGACAGGGAGAGCCTGACCACCCACACTCGGACTTACTCCACGTTCTTTCCAAAGAAAGCAATGACAGAAACCACCCTGGTGTAAGAGCTCTCCCTGTTAGCCTGATCAGGAGTTCCAGACACAGGCCATGCTGGCACTATGGCAACAAGGCAGAAAATAGGGCCCTTCATTTCTGTCATCATGTCAGCTTCAGGCCAGCAAGGATAATTATCAGTTTGTTTCTACCATTCTGGTTCCAGTTGAGTCACAAGCCCAAAATGCCAAGTTTGGTAATCTCAGCTGAGTTCTATTTCACACAGCTATTTATACTAGGCATGTAGCATGGTCAAAAATCTCAGAATATTCACCCTTGATGACATTAATAGGAAAAAAAAATGGAGGTTTATTGCATTGGTTTTGGGTTCTACCATAGCTGGACAGTATAAAAATGACGTAATGATGTATGAGGGCAGGATCATATCCTATTCACAGTGTATCTTCAGTTGAAAACTGGAACCTACATAACCCTGACAATCAAACAAAATGACTTTGTAAAGGGGCTTCAGCCATGACAAAGGCTTTACCATGACAAGGTAATAATATGAATAATTGACAGCACAGGAATTATTTCTCCAGTGACTGAGAATACATTCTGCTGTTTCTTTATAGAACCACCCTTCTGAACTAAGTAGTGAAGTTACTTCTTTTCTTGCTCTTCAAACTGTTTTAAAACATTAAATCCACTTTTTCATGGCATGTTTAGGTAAACCAAAGAATTCAAAAAGCATTTCCTAAAACCCAGTGAGTTATTAGTGACGTAGTTCCTTTCTAAAAGCCAAGGCCCTGAAAAGATTTTCATTATTCCCCTCATTTTCTGGACATCACTTGTGTTTTCGGAAATGGAAATTAAACAAAAGGGTGAAAGGGTGTCATTGAGGTTCATGTAGCTGAACAAGAAAGATTCCCAAACAATGCCCAAAGAAGCATATTAAAAAAAAAAAAAAAGGTAAGATTTTTTTGAGCAATGGTCTGATCTATGGCAGCATTCTCACCCCAAAATAAACTGCCTAAAATCATCCCAGGAGTAACAGCAGCACTGAAATCAACTTCTTAATAAAGCGCCAACTTTAGGGATAGTATTCCCTTCTTACACTCATAAATTAAGATATGTGCTTCAAAACTTAACTGAATCTCCAGGCTGCCAGCCTCACTTGGAGGCCAGAGGTGGTGAAGAAAAAAAAAAAAGTTTTTTAAACATCAGCATCTAAATAATAATTAGAAGATAATTGCATACAAAGTATTCTTATATTTTCTTGTACCTTTGTTAATAGATGGGCTGCATCAAGAGCAGTGTGGTCAGCAAGGGAGGGGATTCTGCCCCTTTACTCTGCTCTCATCAGACCCCACCTGGAGTGCTGTGTGCAGTTCTGGAGCCCCCAGCACAGGAAGGACATGGAACTGTTGGACCCAGTTCAGAGGAGAGGCACAAAGATGATCAGAGGGCTGGAGCAGCTCTCCTATGAGGACAGGTTGAAAGAGTTGGGGCTCTTCAACCCGGAAAAGAGAAGGCTTCCAGGAGACCTTAGAGTAGCATTCCAGTATCTGAAGGGGGCCTACAGGAAGACTGGGGAGGGACTATTTACAAGGTGTTGTAATGACAGGACAAGGGGCAATGGGTTTAAACTGGAAGAGGGGAGATTTAGACTGGATGTTACGAGGAAGTTCTTTACAGTGAGGGTGGTGAGACACTGGAAACAGGTTGCCCAGGGAACTAGGTGATCCTTGAGGTCCCTTCCAACCTTACCATCCTATGATTCTATGTTTCAGAAAACATCACAAAAAGTCTTTTATGCACTCTATAAACTGTTGGTCTTTCCTGGGCAGTATCCACACCATTTCATGACTTCAAAGACATACATTGCTACCATGGCTTTTCAATACAGTTTCAAGGAAGTAAAATGGTCTTACCTGGTAGGACTATGAGATTCTTTTCCTCTGCAACTTACCTTTTTTTTTCTGGAGAGAAGAATGAAATTTGTCTTTTTTTGGTTGTCAACCAAAAAAGTAACAAACTTAAAGATACTGTCCTTGGTAAAAATATCTGCATAATAACAATGAGCAATTCTTCCAAACAGGTTTTCACAATGACAAGTTTCACCGAGATGAAGATCTTTCTCGGCGTGTAATGCCACTTGTGAAGAGATAAAGCAATTGTATATCACTTGAAAACCTTTGCTTGTAGACAGACAAGGTAACACCACCACTGCTACACAGAAGTGCACCTACTGTGCTTTGCTGATTCTGGTAAAGCTGCACTGGTTGAACTCTGTGCTACTGATTCAACAAAATAAAGAAATACATAAACAAACAAACCACTGTGCAAGTCAAACTTTGACCTCATTCATACAATTGACATCTCAGACTAATATGTCACTCTGCTTCCAAATATGAGAATACAGAAGAGTGGTGGAGAGGAGATACTCTAAGCATTAAACTGATTTGCCAAAGAGCAAGTATCAAAAAGAAAGCAGAGAGGATTTCAGTTTTCACAAGCTACTTGTTTCAGGAACAAATTTTCCTTTACATTGAGAATGTTTTACTGTATTTTTTTGCAGTCTAAAAGAGTGTTTTACTGAGGAACTGTTGCAGCAACCAGAATCAGCTGATCGACAAGGATGTGTTTTAAGTCCCCTGATGTCAACGGTAAGAGGGAGAGTTCTATTTAGAAATTATTTTTGTAAGTCATTAAAGGATGAGACATGCTAAAACATTCAGTTAAGAACACACACAGCCACTTTAAAACCCCAAAGCAGCCTCAATAATTTCAGACTGATGGTACAATGTACATATTAATTTTGACATTGCACATGTTTTATTGCTGCCATTTAAAAGATTCTAATAGGATAAGACCATTGACAGTTAACCTTTATTAAACTGTTGATTCGAGGTGATTCTTTTACCATAAAGCCTGATGAAGGCATTACAAAAATTATATAGCTATTATTACATTACAGACAAACTATTTAAAAGAACATTCTTTTTGTAACATTGGTCTTTTCTTTACAATTAGACCCCAGAAAAATGAGGGGGTTCTGTCATAACATTTTACTAAAACAGTATTTAAGTAATATCTGAAGCACTTTTCAGAGGTTATTAAAAGCTATGAATAATTAGCTCACTCAGAGTTAACTCTGAAGAACAAGCCTAAGTATTAGCTGTTACTTGTAATAATATTCCTACTACTTGTTTTTAAAATCCAGGTACCTGGAAGCTTAAAGTTTGTAAAACACAGAAATCAGTTCCAAGCTTTCAGTCTGCCTGTGGTAACAGATATGCTTCCCTCACATTTTTCATATACAAAAGATCAGTTAAATATGAACTAAACCTCACAACATAATGTAGGAAGTGGTATTATCTTTTATACAGAGCAGAAACAGATTGTGTCTTGCTGAAAGAGGAAGCACGAAGTGTACAATCCATAGGCTCAGTCATCCTATCTCATGTTCTGTCATAATATGGTATCTCTAATACTGTTCCAACACACTGTATTATTTTGATATTTCTAACCAAAATAATAATCACAAAGTAATTAAAAACCCTGATTTATTATTCTGAGAGAACAACATATGTCCCAATCACTAGGACCAAAGCATGGAGCAGAGTGATTTTTTAAAAGGAGAACTGTTATACTTCAGTTGTTGGTGACCACTTGGTACAAAGCATTTGTGACTTTACAGAAAAATCACATCGTATTTCTATACCAGGACTTGCCAAAATATATTCAAATAACAGGAGCAAAATTGTGTTCTACATATATCCACAGCCAGTGGGACTGAAATTTCTGCCCCAGATTTCAAAGCCTTCCTTAGGACAGGAGATCTTTGCAGCTTCCTTATCTCACCCTATATTCAGCTGCCCAGCTAGAGTACTTGCACAAGAACTAAAAATAAATAAAAGTATGTTGCTATGACTAAGATCTACAATGCATTCATGGTCCCAAGCCAAGTGAACAGGGCAGGTTTGAATTATTACGTTCCCTGATCAAAAATTAAAATCAACCAGACAAACCATTGGGCTAGATGGAAGAAAGCTGTTTCCAGTGGGAAGAATTTTCTTGTCCTTCTGGTGAATAAACCATCATAAGAACGTGTTCCTCCACAAGTGTCACAGTTATTCAGTATCATATCCCAAAATGGGTCCCAGCCATTTCTCTACCTCTGCTACAGATGAATTTTTTCTTAGTGCATAATCTTCAACCTGCAAAGAGACCACAAAATACGATGAAGATTTGGAAACTTCTATACAAATGGTTTCAGAATATCTGCTCACAAGGTGTTTTTGAATGCTGCAACAACTACCAGAATGAACAGTGTGAAGTTACCTGATCTTTACATATCTTGCCAACAGAAAAATATTTGGATTTGGGATTGGAAAAGTAGAGACCTGAAACCGCAGAAGCAGGTATCATTGCTAGTGATTCAGTTAAACCAATTCCTGGAAAAGAGAATGAGAATTTTATTGTTCTTTGAACTGGTAATAAGAATGAATTCAGAACCTTTTTCTGTTAGATAGCTTCAAGCAAAGTCAAAAACCAAGAAGCTTTCAGATGAACTGAAACCAAAATAATTTTCCACTTGTTATCTATTAAAAAAATACACATAGCTTTAAATATATCACAGACTTTCACTACAGTATTACTGTACAGTAGGAAGGAAAAAAAATGTAGGTATTTTGGAAAATGAGACAGGTAACCAGAGGTTCTGAAAAACAGGAAGGTATTTTTGGAGTTGTGGCAGCAGCAGTGAAATATCTGGCACATAAAATATCAGAAGAAAGAAAATGTAATTAATGCCTTTAAGAGTTATCTCAAACTGCAGATCTGCAGATCAGGAAACACACTGCTGAACTGACTTTTTTCCTGTTAATATCTGGAATGTCTTCTTGCAACCATAAGAATGCCAGAATTTTTCTCTGTACAGCAGAACTCTGTTCGCATGCCATCTGCTAATTACGGACATAACTCCCTCACCAAAAGTGACAGTAGTAGTTTGCAAATTCTTCCTTGAATGAGGCAAAATAAAAGGCAATGAACAGGTGAAGACAGCAATTCCCAGAATTGCTTCAGTTCAGTTTTCTTACGTGGCTCTGTACTATTCAATTCGCTGCTTTGCTGGCATTTCAGTGTTTCATCTGCATAAAACCAGTTTAAGAATTTCAGCAAAAGCAGACAGAGTTACCTGTTGTTTCCTTAATATTTGCAAGTTTCCACATGGTGAGTTTTTCTGTATGGTCAGGCTGGCTTGGATATCCAGGAGCAGGGCGAATTCCCTCATACTTAATCCTGCGTAGGTCAGAAATATCTAGCTGCTCAGAACTAGAGTAAGCCCAGTATTCCCTTCGAACCCTTTCATGGAGCTCCTCAGCAAATGCCTTGGAACAGAATGGAAAGATTTAAAATATTTTTTAAATTTGTGCAGACTGATGCAATAACTATTTGATGAAGACAAACAATGATAGAGACTTTCTCCCCATTCCCATTTTAATTTTGAAGTGAGTTCTTATTATAGGTGAGAAATTTGATAGCATTAAAGTTCACATACAATATTTATTTTTCTAATTCAAGTTTTCTCTCTTATCCGTAGATGGTGTTTCTTGGTTGTGCTGTTTTAAAATCCTACATATTCAAAGAGGTAAAGATGTGGACAAGTAACCAGAAAAGAAGTAGCACTGAAGTTAATAGGTTGTGACTGTTGAGGTATCTTGGTCAGGTCTGGTTATGGAAGGCCACATCATTCTTGCATCATTGCTAGTATCAGATGTTAAGAAAGTGCTGCTGCTCTTTCTAGCAGAGGACCTTTCCTTTAGCTGAAAGTGGGTAACAGTTTTTCTTAATGGCTCTTAACAGCTTACACAATTTTGCCAGCAATGGCCACCTTCAAGAGAAGTTTCCACTCCAGTATTTTAGACAGCATTTAATAATAATTTCTGAAACTCTGCAGTTTGAAATGCACAACTCCACTTGCACTGCACTGAGGTTACTAGGTTACTGTAAGTTTTAACATGGCTACTGAGGTGTGTGGGATCAGACTGATGGGGATAGAGGGGTAGGAGGGAAGGGGTGGCATTTTCTAAAATACTTCAGTTAGAGATTTAAGAGCACAACTGTCTAAGCCCAAGACATGTCATGTCAAAAGACCCTGGATACATCTTTATGGTCACCATTAAAAGCAGAAGGTCTATCTACAATTCAAGAATACAACCAATGGGTTGGCTCCAAGCACATTCTCATGCAGGTAAAATGAGATAGCTCCTTCTAAACAGACTTGCTTTAAAACTACCAAATTCTAAATTCTAATAATCATCAACACCCTTATAAAGAGTTCAGAGATACTTTTGTAGCTCTTAGATATGGACAGAAGAGTTCTCCTTGGCTCAGAACAGGACTTTCCTCTCAAGACAGTAGCAGTAGATCCAGTTCAATTTAAGATTTAATGCAGAGCATACATTACAGGCAACAATCCAAATTTAAGCTAAAACTTAAAAACTTTAACTTGTCAAGCAAATCTAATACACAGTGATAAAATCTGCAAAGGAAACACGAGATAAAACCTCATACCTCTGCCAATCGATCACCAAGAGCCTTTACCATTATGATGTTGTATTCATCATCCTGTTTTCTAAATTGATTGCATAACTCATCTACACCAAAGCAGGCCACAGCAAACAGGCCTAAGTAGTCACAAATACCAGAATCCAATGGTGCTATGAAGTCAGAGAGGCAGTAATACGGATCTGTGCAGGCAGAGTCTTTTTCAGCCTAAAGTAGTAAAAACAATGCGATAAATCAAAACGTTTTAAAATATACTATTAGTGTACTATTAATCTGAAGACCAGTATTTTTAAGACTAAAAGGTTTAAGGCATTTCAGACAAACACCTAACTAGTCATTGAGCCATGCAAATCTTGTCCTTGAATTAGGAGAAAAACATCTCTCTTACTCTGAGGGTATTTGGATCACTCAAGGACAAAACATCAAAGACAGATGCTGTGCTAAACACGCATATAGAGACGCTCTGCTTCTGTTTACAATCAGCAAAATTTAACAGCTTATTCTGCAGACAAACTACTACGAAAATAAGGAAGCCTTGTATCAACCACTAGAGGAGGAACTTCTCATCTCCAGCATTCAGATTGCACATTTCTTAGGAAAACTGACAGCTTGTACCCTAGTTATGCCAATTGCAGAATTCTTCATCAACTCCCATTTTACACTGGCTGTGAGAATTTATAAACAATCCCAGCTTCTTGTGCTATAAAGTATATGTTCAGTAATTAAGACAAAAAACGTGCCACACACAAAATACAAACAAAATGGACTTAGCACTATTGAAAAGTTAAATCTCAAGCAAAGTTCAAGTGGGTTTTCACAAATAGGAAATATCCTGCTCACTGGTGCCTTCTCGAAAATGAAAAAAAAGGGAACAGAAAGAGGTGACTGAATGCTAGCCACAGCACCTAACAAGAAGTTTTACCACTGAGGATCCTATCAGCATATTCATTGTGGGAACACGAGTACTATTCAAAAAGCGGCACAGTTCTTGTAAATCCACCCAAATCACAGAAGTGGAACTTATTTTATGGCTATCACTTAGCTAAAGATTCCTCTCCAAGTTTTTTTTTCCCTACAACTTATTTTAACAATGCTTTTCACCCACTTCCAACTGCAGTTAAAAAAAAACAAATACAAGAGCACAAACAGAAACACACACACAAAACCAAAGACGAATGGTCAACCATTTCCCTAATTTCTGTAACCTACCAGGTTACAGAAAGTACCATAAAGCTGAAGAAATACCCTATTTCCCAAACAAATGAGGTCTGTTATTATTTTTTTGGTAGTGATTACAGTTAAGGAAAATACTAGATACTCCAACTTTTAGATTTATGTCACATTCTCAGTAGTGTCAATGTTATAGACAGAACTATATGTACTGAAAGAAATATTTTATGTGAGTAACAGGAGACAATTATTCTCTTTTGCTTTGCTCTGGTAAAGTCCCTGCTGAACTACAATGTACACCAGACTGAAGGAGATGCAGCTAACATATGTAGAGTCCAGAACAACAGTACCCACAACAGCACAGTTTCATGGCCTTAACCTTTGAGAAAAGGCTGAATAAATTTGGAATATGCAATCTTCAGATAGTAAAAGCCATTACAAAGAGAATATCAAACCAGATATTCTCTCAGGGAGAACCATAGGAAAAGGCCAAGAAAAGAAACTGGAGTAGACTTGATATACATGGAATATCAAAATGCTTAATTAGGTAATAAGGCCCTGGAACAGCCCTGGCTGAATGCTTGTGAGAAGATTTTATATAAACATCTGCCATGGACTGTCAAGATATACTAAATCCATCCAGGGAACTTGAACTCTGTCTGTGAGGTACTCTAGCCTAGTTCTTAATTATAAATAAACCCAGGAAAATTCCAGAGACATTGAGTAGAAAACAGTAAAAAAATAACCAAAATAGGGGATTTGACACAAAAAAAACCCCCAAAAAACCGCAAGTCTGTATCATTCCATTCACTTGCTGATTAGGATAGAGTTTACTGCATAAAACATTCTTTTTCTTCTCATTTTCACTTCTCTCTGTTTCTGTTTTGCATTACTCCCTTATCTCTTTCCTGACCTTCTGCTGGCATACTGTATCTGTGAGGTACTGGGAAGGGAAGGAGGGGGAGAAGGAGGTTGCTGGCAGCCCCCACTGGGCTTGTCCAGAAGGGTGGGGAACAATTCAAGGGGGTCTTTGTGCTGTTTCTGAATTGTAAATATATGTATTTTGAAAATATTCATTGCATTTTGTGCTTTTAGATTTTTTGCTTGCTTTTGTAAATATAGTTTCAATTTGCTTACAAACCTTCTGAGTTAGTCTGGTGATTTATTTTGGGGGAAATCCAACCTACTACACTGATAAACTGATGTATTTCTTAGTACAGTTCTGCAATACTGGCATAGGATTGTCCTCACAGAATACTGTACTCCAGAAATTTAGGTAGTTGTTACTTCTGTTGAGGGTTTTTTTGCCATGCTTGATGAGTGAATATGTGAACTAAGTCAGAAGGCAGGGAAGAAAGAGGCAGAACATCTTGAAAATCTGAATTAGCAGCCAACTAACTCTAAAATGCCTCTCCGTACGCAGAATTTTTCATTAAAAAAACCAAAACCAAAACCAAAACCCTAAGACTGTGAAGAACATGTATCTCCACTGAACTTTATTTTCTAGGTATTTTAATTATAGTTGCTGTTTTTAACCTTTAACTCATTCAAGCAGAATTTCTCATCTAAAGCAGAATCCAGGAATACCAGAGAATAAAAGTTTATTAGGTTCATAATTTAGCAGACAGGATCCATGTGATGAATTTATACAGCACAGTGTTATAGGACATCTTAAAGTAAAACCAAAATACGTATCAGAAGACAGTAAACCTACAAAGCATTTTGTAGCACTTTGCACTACTACAAATGCTACAATACAAACACTTGGGTCACGACTAATAAAATCTTGTTATTGAAAAAATGGCAGCACAATGGTTGCAGACAAATTATGACAACCATTTTCTGTACAGAGTTTTATAGGGTACTTCTGTGACATTCTTGAAATTCAGGGTGAAAAAAAAAATTAAATTGCTTTATTTAACAAATGTTGTGTTACTCTACCTGTTGCCTCAGGCCATGAAATTTTGCTATTGGTTCTGAAGATCCCACTGCCTCTTCTTCAGCATATAAATGGATATCATCTTGAACACTTTGAGCTGGCCAGAACCCAACCACACCTCTGGCTTGTAATTTCTTCTGATTAATCAATGCTTTCAGTAGATTCTGAGCATCATTATAAACTCTCTTTGCTTCTTCACCTATCAAAAAAAGAGAGACCTTTGGAAAGGACATTCTGGCTAAATGTGTTTAAGAATTGCTAAAGAGAGGTTCATTTTCCAATACAATTTTCTGATGACTGCAACAATCTGTCAGCTACAGCAAAGAGAGACAGCAGCATGATTATGCCTATACAGTTGTAACATGTATCTTGAACAAAACCCGACAACCAAACAAAACCACAACATTTCAGCCAGTACCACTGTAGTAGGTGCAAAGCACACAGAATAAAACAAGCCACAGAGAATATGCGTGTGTGCACCTACACTACCGCAGTGCAGCAGACTCAGAAACATGGATTTCACTGTCACCCTTGCATTTTCAGCAAGGTTTTCAAGGCATACTGAATAGTTTTGAATAGTTTCAAAACCAAACAGGGCTGTCTTGCCATCTTCTCACACAACAGGGACACAGATAATACATTCAGTGCTCTGCTGCCATTTTCTGTCATTATAATACCTCTCTGTGTTTGGTAGGTGAATTTAAATAAAATGATGGAGCGTTTTTCCTCATTAATTTGTCAGTCTCACGTGCCAACGTCTGTTCACTAGGTGTTGCTTTAAATAAATTATTTCAGCAAAATGAGGTTTCCACTATTGCTATGTATTTGAAACTATTCTGAACCTTAATGTAGCGTGGCAGGTACGTTAGGATTATTTACACACAGCGCATTTAAGTTCAGTACTCACCTACAGTTTTATCATTAAAGACTTTTGGGAAACCCCGGTTGGGGTACTTTCCTCTGAGTTGCCAGACATCAAAGAATGGCTTCCAGTCAATGTATTCTACCAGCCTGTTCAGGTCATAATCTTCAAAGACTTTTGTGCCAATGAATTTTGGTTTAGCTATAGGAATCAGAAGTACAATTTGACACAATGAAAACAATTCAATATTGCTCTTACATGTGCAGCATAGCTGATGTTCACTAGGTCCCATCACTGTAAATGGCCTCTTCCAAATTATCTTAAGAGTTCTCACTGACATACCACAACTTATACCATACTCTACAATTACAATGTGATAAAATCAAGTAAAGGTATTAAAGCATGAAGCTGAAAATACGAACATTTAAGACTTTTTGTTATTTCATATTAATCGATACTTATTAGCTGTTGGATTTCAGAACTTAATTTATTGGACACAACCGAAGACCACAAAAACCTACACAACTTATCAATACCTAATATTTTATGGCCATATACCTTTAATATTTACAAATCCCCAAAGAATTTTAGGAACCACCACACACTTATTCAGATGTATATGCACAAGCAAAACAAGCAAGATGGATCTGTTATGATGGTTATGATGTGGCCACAAGCTTTGCTCTTGTATTGTCTGTGCTGTTTAATACTTGTTAACACAATCTTTATTAAGATGAGCTACTGAAAATTTAGCAGTTTTTTGACTCTTGTAAATGAAATGACGGAAAGTAGTGAAGGGTTAACATCACTGCAGGATGGAATTCTTGTAGAATGCTGTTCATACTTTTAGTGTCTAATGAGAGAGACCAAAACCAGGTCAGAAACTGATGGGTGAAGAGCATAAAAAGGTATAAAGAGGAATATGAAAAAAAATGCCATGTCACAATGTGTGCTCCCTAAATATGGTACAGTAAGCTTTGCAATATAATGAGCTAGCTGACATTATTTTGCAAAGGAGGATTATCTTTGATTATATGGTGTCATGGATAACCTACTGGTTTAGGAATATTTTTTTAATAACTTTTAAATTAACTATAAATTTATTCTTTAAATATACTAAGAAAAATATAAAGCAAAACCTGGATTCTCAAATTTATGCCAAAAAAAAACCAGCTCAGGTTGTTACAGATTTACTCAAGTTGTTACACTATTATATCCTGAATTGTAATAAAGTACAATCTAATTAAAACATACATAAAATAAATAGAAAAAGGAAAGGTACAGGAACAACAACAATACTTAAACTGACCTGGTTTATGTCCTGATAACCAGTCATTATGGAAACCTTTTCTTCTAGCTTGCTGTAGAGACAAATATCTTCGTTCCTGTATGGACATAAAGGTTAATTTCGCAAATCCAGCCATCTTTCAAACAGATAATCTGTTGATTTGGTGGCAGTCTTACTAAAACCAGTCTTCAGGATAGATCTGACAACAGGCAATTTCAGTTCCAACAAGTCCCAGTTCAGAACTGTAAAGTAAGTTTACATCAGAATCATAGCATTTATTTTACCTCTACACTTCTAATGAAACCGGCCAAAAGGACTTCTAGCTCCTCTGAACTACATCAGAAGCTCCATCTGGAGTACTGTGTGCAGTTCTGGAGCCCCCTGCACAGGAAGGACATGGAACTGTTGGAGAAGGTCCAGAAGAGGGCCACAAAGATGATCAGAGAGCTGGAGCAGCTCTCCTATGAGGATAGGATACAAGAGTTGGGGATCTTCAGCCTGGAGAAGAGAAGGCTTCCAGGAGACCTTATAGTAGCCTTCCAGTATCTGAAGGGGGCCTACAGGAAGGCTGGGGAGGGACTATTTACAAGGTCTTGTAATGACAGGACGAAGGGCAATGGGTTTAAACTGGAAGAGGGGAGATTTAAACTGGATGTCAGGAGGAAGTTCTTTCCAGTGAGGGTGGTGAGACACTGGAACAGGTTGCCCAGGGAGGTTGTGGCTGCTCCCTCTCTAGAGGTGTTCAAGGCCAGGTTGGACGAGGCCTTGAGTGACCTGTACTAGTGGGAGGTGTCCCTGCCTATGGCAGGGGGGTGGAACTAGATGATCCTTGAGGTCCCTTCCAACCTTACCATTCTATGATTCTATGAAAATACAGGTACAGCAAGATATTCTCCTACTGCCTGCAAAAAAACTTAGGACTGCAGTGATACCACCACCAGTGTATTGGGTTTGGCTGGTCGGGAGTTAATTCTCCTCAAAGCATCTTTCTAGTGCTGTATATTGAGTGTTGTAGTTGATAACATGTCAGTGTTTCAGCTAATGCTGAACAAGCATCCAGGCTCTACTTTTCCAACATCTCCCCAACTCAACAGTATGCTGAATGGTGTGCAAGATCTTGGGACATGGCTGAGCCAGCTGACGCAAACTGGTCAAAGGGATATTCTATGCCATATGATGTCAGCTATAAAAGAACTTAGTGAAAGAAGGAAATGCAGGGATATTCGTTGATGGCATTTGTCCTTCAGAGCATCCATTACACATAGAGACCTGACACCTGAGACCAAGCACCATCTGATGATGGGAAGCAGAGAATAGCGTCTCTCTTTTGCTTTCCATGTGCCGCCTTTGCTTCTGCTTATTATTACTAAATTGCTCCTTTGTTATTACTGACTTTTGTTATACTTTCCCCTCTCCCCTGTCCATGTAAGAAAGGGAGTGATAGAGTGGCTTTGGTGGACATTTGGCACCCAGCCAGGGCCAAACCACCACAACCAGTGACTGCAGCATGTCTCTGGGTAAATCACTGGCTCTTCTGAAAGCCACAAGAAATCTGCAGCAGTTCCTGTGAAGCCCATGAATTCACTGTTGGCCTCTGCTTAAAGGAGGCTGCTGCATTCACTGATCTCAGCTTAGTGGACTGGTTAGTTATGCAAAGACAGTCTTAAACTTGATCAAGCCAAATGTCCTCAGCAGGGGTCCTCAAGCTTTATCTTTCTTTATCAAGAGACTAGAAAAAAGCCAAATAAATTCAGCTTGTTTCTATGTTTATTTACAAGGATGGTCTTAGAGGAGTCAGATGTTATCTGTTTCCTACTGTTAATATGCACACTATTTCATTGTGTCCTCTTCACTTTCCTAAGATGACAATCTCCCCTCTGAGACTGCTCAGGTCCATACCCTAAACAATACAAAGAAATCAGGAAAGCATGCCAGTGTAAAATATCCAATAGACTATGGTTTAGTACCAGCAAAATCAAGCAGTACCATTTTAGTTGCTCTAGTGTAGTGCCCTGTTTCCAGGAGAGCATTGGTGTCCTGTAAGTTGTTTTTTTGCTTCCATAAACATTTCTGGAAGTTTTCCATCAGCTCTACTGCGCTTTTTAAATCAGAACAAATACATCTGAAAGTCTTCATATGGACCTGAAACTGCGAGTTAGTAAAGAGGCAAGTACCAATCACTTCAAACAAGAAAAGCTGCAGTTGCTAGATCAATTACATTTGTACCTTGAGAGACTCATAGTGCTCTTTTCTAATTTCTTCATACTCTTCTAGTATTTCTTCAAAGAAATCATCCTTTACACTTTCATCTAAGAGCTGGGAGCACTGAAAAAAAGAAGAAGAAAGCTCTAAGTATGTACCGTAACATACTATAGCAAGGACAGAGCATGAACTGCAGATCAAGATACCTCTCTTTTCAGACTGCTTTCCCATCACACTTGACCACATCATACTAAGCTTTACTACTAGCCTGCAGACTAGATTAAAAATATATTTAAGAACATGGTTACTACTGAAAGCACTCCTACACTACACAGACAGTATTACCAGAGCCAGGCCTGACTTTGTAAAGACCTGAAAGGAGAATACTCCAAGATTTTAGAGACTGAATAGTTGAAGAAACAACACATAGCCTGGTCTGTTTCTTCCCAGAATGTATTTTCCATCTAAGACTACCCATTTGTCTGAGCATTCATCCCAGAAAACTCCATACATTTATCATAGTATTAATGTTGCCATATCACTAACTTCAGAAAAACATCCAAAATGGAGAAGTCAGCAGTTCAAATCTAATGCTATCGCTCTTCACTATAAAACATCTTACAACTACAGTCAAGGACTCAGAGTAAATCCTGTCAGCCTTACTAGAGAAATGGACATTTAAATAAAGGCCTCCAGCGACAACAGTAAGAAAAGGCAGATGAGATAACCATGTGGGAGCAGTAGTTTAAAAATTGAAGGAGCAGTAGTTTAGAAACTGGTCTCTGTCATGCCTTTTCAATTTTCTGTCATAACATTAAGACTCAGGGAAAGGCATTTTTGCATGGATGAGAAACTGTAATTTAGAACTTACAACCACAACGCTCTTGGATGCATCCAGGACGTGAATTACAGGTGCACTATATCGTGGGGCAATTTTAACAGCCGTATGTGTTCTTCAATGAAAAAGAAAAAGAGTGAGCATTTCCCAACTGAAACCACAACAAAAAATCCTTAAACCAGACAAAATACCCAGTGTAATAAAACCTGCCTTAATGCACAGCCCACAGCTTCAGAAGTAGAAAGCAATTCATCCCTCTGCTATGCAATAACGATTAAACACAGATTGTAATAAGTACACAAACACTTCAAACAGGATCAGACTGCTTGATTCTCTCACTGTCTTACCAGATGACTGAAAATCAGCAACTTTGAGTTTCAGAAAATTTGTGAGAATATTTCAGAAAATCTGTGAGAATATTCCAAACTAAGTCTCTACCAAGAAGTAACCAAATTTTAAAAGTGGGTTTGTTTTTTTTTTTTTTGCTTATCTTACGTTTTCACTCCCACATGGTAAGTTTCTGTGTCTGTGGTTTAACATTAATATATTTCAGTGATGATTATTCCATTTCTGTGATGTTCTACTTCAAAACTGGAAGCACAATCTCTCTACTCACCTAACGAAGGAATTCTGCCAGCGGTCAGTAATTGTTACAAATCTGCACCAGCTTAGTCATTCAAATAATCCACATAAAACATTCACGATTCATCCAATTATTCAGCATTTACATCTATTACAGTCCTTATTGAAATAATTCAGCATATAATGAAGAATCTCTGCTATATTATAGTACTATTTGTTAATCAAACTCTTGAAGTCCTAAACTATTGCGTGAAATGCAGCTGACTGTCCCTGTTGCTCGGAGTCCCGGCAAACTGTGCAAGAAAGTGCAGGAATCACAGAATCCCTACGGTTGGATCTTTAAGATTGTCAAGTCCAACAGTTAATGAACAAAGACCCAATCCCAAAGCACAGTTTTCTCTCTTGAATAAGTCCAAACATAATTTTGGACAAACAAATTTAATTTGTATCAGAGGCCAGGAAAAAATTTTCCACATCACTACCCTCTTTTGCTAAAGCAAAAGAAAATAACATTCCATATTTCTCTCAGTATCACAGCCACAGGAAAAGAGACATATGGAGAAAAATTAAAAGGATACAGTTAACCTTGCATACAAGTGACCCCCTCTCCACAGTCCCTAAAATTATAGGATCGTTTGCTAAGGCTGAAAATACAGAACACAACAGTTCTGATACAATATGTGTTTATTTGACAAAGAAACACTGCAGCTTCTAGCTATGCAAGAAATTACCTGAGGGAAGTGCAGAGAGAAACAGCTACACATGTTCTTTTTCCCTGATTAACACTATTTTTGTATACATTCTCCATCTTCCCAATGGAGATATCTTACTTAGAAGTAGTTGCTCCTCCAATCAGCAAAGGAATCTTTATTGCCAGTCTCTCCATTTCCTTGGCTACAAAAATCATCTCATCCAAAGAAGGGGTGATGAGACCAGACAGGCCAATTATATCTATTGTAAAGTTACAAACACACATACACAAAAGGTTCAAGTCCACTCTAGAAAAACACAGAAATTATTACAGAAAGGCTTATTTCATACATCAGAAAATAGTGAGATACAAAAAGTGGGTAGTTACTAGTCTAGAAATAGGGTTTGAGCTAATTAGAAAGTGAAAGCTTCTTAAGAATAAAAGTGACTCCAAATCCACAGTTTAAGGTATTTCTCAGCCTTCACAGCTGAACACTTACTGCTCAAGCTTCAGAAATAAATACACAGTGCTTGTGATTAGCAAGCTTCAAATCTCAGAACTTCAGCACCAAGGAGGGGAATAAGACAAAATAAGCTCTGCTCTTAGAAACAGCAAACGCTTTCAGCCACCTGTTACAAACAATTCACCTTTTCTAAGGCGCATTGGACTGTTTCAAAGCAACTGTAGCTTGTTTCAGAAAATTCATTATTTATTAGAACAATTTATTTCCGATTTCACACTCACTGATCTGGCAGGCTGAAAGCCAAATTCTTAATGATTTAAGACCCAGTACAAAGTTATTTGACCTTTCAGTCTCCAGCTGTAAAACGAACACATTTCCCTTAGAGCTGTCCTTCCAGTACAGTCTTTCAGTTCCCTTAGGTTGTTTCAGAGAACTGCCAAATACTAAATAATTACTATTGCTAATGCAGACACTTTTGGATTAGCTGAAGAAAGTCTGAACAAATCACAGACAGCATAGGAATGCAATGAGTAGCATTAGAAAATGTGAATGGGGTTTAAAATCAAACAATTCATGAGTACTAATGAAATCTCTCTATACCTGCTTTGTTCTCAATAGCAGCTCTCAATATCTTATCACACGGAGTCATGACTCCTAAATCAATAACTCTGTGAAAAGAAGTGAGATGACACAAGATTGTTTAAAAAACAGGTCAAATTCCTGCTAAAGGGCAAATACACTGCTCTTACTGTAAATGACTAACCTAGAATTGAAGTTAAAATTGAGGATTTTTGTTTGCCTCTTTCTCTTAAGACCTCTGTCAGGAATTTTAATAGAGAAAATATATCTAGGTCTGGCAAAATTTTCAACATATCAGAGTTTCAGACAATACAGCAGATAAGAAAATTCAAGTGTAGGATCCTTTTTAATTTTTTTCCATTTTTCTTGGGTAGCTCTGCTAAATCTGGCTGACATGGAGTTAATTTTCTTCACAGCAGTTGGTATGGTGCTATGGTTTAGATCTGTGATCGAAACAATGCTGATAACACACTAATGTTTTAACTGTTGACAAAAAGTGTTTGTCCACCATTGAGGACTTCCTATTCTAACCCTTCAGGGAATAGCCTCGGGAATGAACAAAATGTTGGGAGCAGACACAATCAGGCAGTGAAACAAAATAGCCAATGGCACATGATGTCAAGCTCAGCAATAAAAAAGGAAAAGGAAAAGTTTTAGCAGGGATTAGCCAGTAACTGGGTAGTTACCAATCTGTGGAAGGTGGTGAGTGACTATTTTTGCATGCTTCTAGTTTTCCTTTCTCTCCTTTCATTTACCATTCACTTACTTATTAAATCATTTCTATCTCTACCCACATTTTTTTTTCTTGTTCTCCTCTTTCCTTATCCCACTAAGGTTAGCTGAGTGGAAACGAATGAATAGCTGCATATGCTTAGCATTCTCCCAGGGTTAATCAACAGCAGTGGTGTTTCTGAAGTTATTTGGGCAACATGAAAAGTCTTTGTGGACATCAAGTCTTATATCAGGAACAGAACAGGATTCACATGGAATTTGTTTCTTTTTCTTATTAAAGTATACATTTTATGACATTAGTCACTGCACTTCCCTTGCTAGCATTTTATTCCTATTAATATTTGCCATTGACAAGGTTTTTATCTTTTTCAAGTAAGCCACACCAGCCTGCTAGCTTCATTGAGCCTCAGTCACAGTGACAGAAACCACTACGACTTCAGTAAGTCTAAATAAAGCTCAATAAAGTCTGAAACCAATCAAAAGAATTTCAAAAGAGAACAAAGTGAAACATGATGCATATACACAGCATTGCTACTAGCATCAACCCTTCATGTTTTAAAATAATGAGCTCATTTTTGGCTCTTTTTAGAGCAAATTACACTCCCATATTAAAAAAAGCAACTGACCAACCAAGCAAACAAAAAAAAAAACAGAACTAAAAGAATGAATGGTAAGGCACAGTTCCAAAGCAGATTCTGCTTTACACATTTGATGGATATTTGATAAAGTACTCTAATGGAAAAATGACCATTCATTACAACACTGCTGCCAACTGATGTATGTCCACAGGCCCCAAGAGAGCTGCTTTTTCTTAAAGTTCTGTCTTTTGAAACTCAGCGGTGGGATGAGAATCTCATCTCTCATTTAACAAAACACCCCCCATCAAATTTTAAAAATCTCATAGTTAATGAACATCTTGAAATACACAATACAATGTTCAATCAAAACTTCCTTTTTCCCAACATACACAACCCACAGTCTTGCCTACTGCAACTGTCGTTATCTGAACTCTTCTTCTTTTGGAACAAAAAAATATTACAGAAGGAGGTTATACTTCCTCATGCCTTCCAATTAGTAACAGCTTGTATGATCTGCATTCCCAGCTGCAACAGAGGACAGAGCCCAAGAAATGCCTGCCTGTTATCACCAGAGCTGCATTTAGCATAATACATAATTGGTTAGCTAGTTCCCAGCTACCTACTGCTAGTCTCTTTACCTGAAGTTGTTGCAGCCCAGAACGACTCCCACGATGTTCTTGCCTATATCATGCACATCTCCTTTCACAGTTGCTAGCACTATTGTACCTTGGTAAGGATCCTGCAAGTGAAACAAATAACAAGAGTTAGATTACTTGAAAGCCTTGGTATGTTTGCACAGGTCTTTCAACAGTGCAATCCTAATCCATAACTAAGACTCCTATTGTGGTACAAGTAATTGTAAAGCCTAGAAACAATGCTTCGTGAATGTGGATGACTCACTAAGCTAGACTGATCTAGTTGAACTTCCTTTAACACAAGGGTTGGACTAGGTGATCTCCAGAGGTCCCTTCCAACCTAAACCATTCTGGTTATACCAAATAACTACTGATGATTTAACTAGAGACTGATATCCTAGTTAAAAAAAAAAAATCAGTTTTGCACAAGAAGAAGGAAAATCTGTGCTGGGCAGCAAACAACATCAACCAGAGCACACACCAATTAAAAAAACTCTATTTAGGGCACATTAAGACTTCAGTTGTCTCAAGCAAAGAGGCCCCCAAGTACTAGGCATACATCCAAAAGGCTTCTTTTCAGTCTTGGTAAAGACCCACAGCCACCGCTTTTTATCCTCAAATGTAACTATCAGTGCTTTACATTTCCTGGCAGCCTGTGACTAAAACTGTCCTGTAGGTTACAGTAGCCTGGGTAACATGAGATGGATCAGCTACCACAGTCTGCAAATCATTTTACTTCAAGCTAACATCTAACTGTGGAGATACATGCACCAGATATGAAGTCTCTCACCAATTCACAATACAGTGAATTTTTTTTTAAGAGGAAGGCACCACATCCCTTGTCCACCAGAACGTAGAGGAAGCAGGAGGACAGAAGCCCTACTTTTTCCCTCCTGCTCTCTTCAGTCACACACAATCTCTCACAGTCTCTTCAGTGTTTGCTGTGTTTTTAAGAACCTGTCAAATTCCACTTTGTTTCTTTTTAACCAGAGAATTAAGTGTCAGAGGGTTCACAGTAGATCCCAATCCAGTGCTCATGGAAGCAAACAGCATCAGAACAAACCAGAAGATGCCAAATACTGACAGTGTTACCTGAATTAAAATTAGAAAGAACAGCAGGAGCAGGAGAGAGATGACACATAAAGGTGACTCACAACAGCCAGAAAACAGATCTGCTCGAAATACTGCAGAGAGAAGACAACTTCACATCCAGAAAGAACATGGGAAAAAAGACTAGGTGTTCTCCTTCTATCAAGATTACTCAGGTTTGATTATTGGGTCATTTTTCCTTCTAAGTTATTTGCTGTATTCATTATATTTATGATGAATAATCACACAACAGATCCACAGTAAATGGAATTACATAGCATAAGATTACAAGAGAAGAATTAGGAACCATTCAAAATCCACAGAAGGGTAACCAAAGGAAATATATATTGTTTAGAGAAATTCTGCTATTCTTTCTTTTTAATGTGTGTTAAGTTGATGTAATGTGTGTAAGCATAATGGCTATTACCACCAGCTATCAGAGAACTCATGAAGATACTCTAAGCTTCTATAGGACTAAAGAAAAGTAGATGTACATCAAACCTGAATTTCATAGGCAGAAAAAGACAAGAGAAAAATACTAAACCAAAACCATAAGCACCTATTGCATTATAAATATAGTAAGAAGCAGTAGGCAGGAGTATTTAAAAGGGCATTCTGTCCCATTCTCCTGAACTCTCTTTTGTACTGAATAGAATCTTGCCAGTACGGAGAAACAAAGGACATTGTACATTTTTATTTTCCAGTGCTCCTATCATATATTCCATTAACCAAATTTGGAAGACATTATTTCAAGTATATCAAAGGCAGTTGATAAAACTATCCTCAGGCATCACTAACCACTGGCTGTAAACCAGGAAATGTCATAAAGAAAAGGCCTGCAAGGACCTGAAAATCATTGATTTTTTTCAGTTATGTGTATTTTATCTATTACATACAAGGTAGTCTTCAGAAACTGGTGAAAAAAATACACATATGAAAAAATAATTCTATTCAAACCTTGTTTTCATAAACACTTATCCCCTGCCACTGCTCATGGCTACTCGTAACAAGATCTTGAAGTCATAATCACCGAAGAGAAAGAATGGAAATATTTGGTTTATTTAGCTGAGAGAACGGTCAGGGTTAGAGGAAAGGGAAGAGTTGAATACACAGAAACATGGTAACAGCCTTTGAACAGGTAAAAGGCAGTTCCAGAGCAACCTGAGGGCAGTAGAAGTTAGAAGTACTGTGAATAAATAACACTAGAATTAAAAGTCAAAAAAAAAAAAAAAGTAACACTGGTATCATGGGTCTACAATAGCTTATGGTATTCTTCAGGAAGCTTGTGACAACAGCTTAGGAACATAGCAAGCAGAGTTCCATAAAATCTGCACTTTATGAATTTTAGTCCTACTTTAAATTATGTCTGTTTCCATACGATTGCATCAACCCTTCAGTGTGAAAGCTGAATAACTGTCATCAGCAGAAAATAATTTACATATTTGTCATGGCATGCTATGAAGAAGTCACAGCACAAAGGACTGTGTCTTGCCTCTTCCTCTGTGCTGCCTTGCTGGGCTTTCCTTTCCTCTCTTTCTTTTTCCATATAAGGAATAAGGTGACCAACTGCTTTCTTCATAACACGAGCAGACTTTATCACCTGCACAGACAAACAGAGGGTGATAAAATAAACAGTCAACATAGGAATAGGTTATGATTTCTCTTAATTTTCTTTTATACCCATTCAAACAATAAACAAAACTTCATTTGCAAAACTTCATTTGCAGAGTTTTCTGTGGTAGCAGTCTGTGGTCCTACTGGATCACATGTGACACTTGCTTTTACAATGCAATCTCTTGGACCACTTGCAACAGAATTGGAAGCTACAAACATGCCTAGACTTGGAAGGTGATAAATACAGTGATTTTTAGTCAGGTATTTTTTCTCTCTTGATCTTTGTCCCAGGCCCAGACTTAAAACTGCATTTCAAATAAAGCAAAAACACACAAGAAGAAACAAATCAAACAGGTAAAACTACATAAAGATTCAAAGTAAAGAAAAAGTACCACTGCTTCTCAGCAGCACCTGAATTTTCACAATTCATGTGCTATGTCTGAAAATAAAAAAAAAGGTCAGCACAGAATTTTTTGGTTATATTTCAAAATGCTATATTTTGCAAAAATGGGAAAATATAGTAAATAATTTTCTCATTACCTGAGGCAGAAACATCTTTCCAGCACCGAAGAGATCACCAACGATTTTCATGCCATTCATTAAAGGCCCTTCAATTACATTTAGAGGTCTAGGATATTTTTCCTGATTTAATCTTGCTTCTTCTGTATCTGTAGTGACATACTTCTCAACACCCTGGATAAAAAAAAAAAAAAAAGAGAAGTTTTTAACTTGCAAGAAATACAGTTTTTACTTAATTGCCCTCTCCTCCAAAAAAAACCACAATGAAAGCACAAAAAGATGCTTTAAATAGTGCTAGTCTTTAAGAATGCCTCAAATGTGCATTTAAAATAGGTTTTCTCAGGAAGCAAAACACTGTAGTTCTTACACATATAGTCAAAGCAAGAGTCTCCAGCATTAACAGGTTTGTGCAGTTTTCTTAACTATGTCATAAGGAAAAAGAAACATGTAAAGTCTACCTCCAGCACAAGTGTAACTTAGTGCAGTGCTTTTAAAGAACACAAAACCCCACCAAACCCTACAATCAGTTATGCTACAATGTAAAACTAATATGTTTCTACCAATACCAGAGCAATAAATTAAAAGTCAAAGACTTCAACTAGTGAAATTTGTGAAAACCATGGTGAAATCACTACAATTTCCCCTGTTAATAAAGTTCATTAAATACATTAATTAATAGTTTTTAAAAGAATGGTAGTTGGAAGATATTTCTGAAGTCAAAAATTTCCCTTGAAGTCTGAGCTGAGATCAAGTTTCTGAGATAGGACAGTTTTCAGCAGAGGTTCACCTTTATGAGAGCATATTCCAGCCTTTCCTCCACAGAGC
Organism: Eubucco bourcierii; assembly: GCA_013396675.1. Classification (NCBI taxonomy): domain Eukaryota; kingdom Metazoa; phylum Chordata; class Aves; order Piciformes; family Ramphastidae; genus Eubucco; species Eubucco bourcierii. The sequence continues at coordinate 320,969 of VWZE01026254.1, read as the reverse complement.
TCTTCCGCCACTCATCAGTCTGGACAACTTTTCTTCCTCCTTGGGCGTGATTCTGAAAAGACAGTCCATAGGAGCATTAAGAAGTACAGCTACAAACTTTGCTTTTAGAAAAGTGGAAATAGTTTCACTTACCCATAAAATAACTTAGATTATTCAAAAGATACCTGCTGATCATATTGCAAACAGACATAGACACTTAGTGAGCTCTACATCCCAAAAAGTATGTACCTCAATGAAAATGTCCACAAAACACAGAATAAATTGGAAAAAAAAAAAAAAGAAAAAAGAGGGAGCAGTTTAATAATTTTCACACTCTCAAAAATGATGAAATGTCTAACTTAAGAGTTTTACTTTTGGGAACATAATTTGAATCCTGGCCCATACACTATACATTTGATTTTTAAATTCTCTTTAATTTGCCACTAGTTCAGTTTCTGATGGAACACTTCATGTTATTCCATACCACAGATGTGTCTTCAATCAGGTGGCCTACAGAACCACCTTTCTCATGCACAGAGGTTGTTCCAAACCCTCATATATTCCCTTTGCCCCACACCCACTCCCTTTTACTAAGCATGCAAAGGCCAAAATGGCTTCAAAATGCACAAAAGTTTGTAAACATCCACTATAGGAAGACTCCTAAACTATCACTCTATCCACTACTTTAACCACTGCAATTTGGGCAAGTAATTTCTTTTCCTTCCTCAGTCATTGAACATAATAATCTGGTATCTATCAGTTCTTAGGAACCTCCTATACTTCTGAGTGCACCAAATGCTCAATATCTGTCCAGCAATGTCAGCAAGGGAACCATTCCAAACTAAATGAACCTGTAAACTAGGCATGCACAGACCACATTGGCAAGTACTACATAGACAGAGCCACCAGATTATTCTTCAGAGGGAACTAATCTCTGCCACAATACATAAAGAAAACTTACTTAAACAACAACCCACTATGGTTATGCAAGGGATGAGTCATAAACATGGGTACTCCTTTGCTCATTCCTTTTCTTTTTCCCTGCTCATATTCTCTAATCTTTTCAACTGCAAGTTCTTTTAAGCAGAGTTTGTCATTCATTTTGGGATTGTACAGTGCCTTGTAAAACAGGGGCCCAAAGTAGTTTTTCCTCTTAGATGATTTTTGGGGAAAAAAAAAAAAAAAAAAAAAGGTAAATCATTCATAAGATGAAGGTTGAAGTCTCACTCTTAGGGTTGTGTCTATTGCTGGTTAGGCTGAGCTCTGCAGCTGCCACTTTTGGAAACAAATTGTGTATTGCCAAAATTTTTCTGAAAAGTTGCCACACAAAACCTACTGTTTCTCTACAAATACCTACTCAGGCTACCTTTTCTTAAAGGAGCAAGAGGAAAGCAATCATTTAGGGTAACACCACGAAACGTAAGTGCAAATGTATTCTTGGTTGCATCAAAAGCAGTGTGGTCAGAAGGCTGAGAGAGGAGATTCTCCCCTTGTATTCCACTCTCATTGAGAGTCCAGCTCTGGAGCCCCCAGCACAAGGAAGACATGGAAAAGTAAGAGTGGGTCCAGAGGAGGCCCATGAAGGTGATCAGAGGACTGGAGCACCTCTTTTATGAAGATAGGCTGAAAGAGTAGGGGTTGTTCAGCCTGGAGAAGAGAAGGCTGCAGGGAGACCTTACAGTAGCCTTCCAGTACCTGAAGAGGGTTACAGAAGAACTGGAGAGGGAATGCATGTAGTGACAGAGTGAGGGGTAATGGCTTCAGAGTGGAAGAAACTGTTTTTAGATTAGACACCAGAAGGAAATTTTTCTCCACAAGGGTGGTGTGGACACTGGAACAGGTTGCGCAGAGTTGTGAAGGCTCCAAGCCTGAAACTGTTAGAAGTCAGGTTGGATAACGGGGCCTTGAGCAACCAGGTCTAGTAGGTGGTATCCACGGTCGTGGCAGGACCTAGATGATCTTTAAGGTCCCTTCCAATTGAAAACATTCTATGACTCTGTGATATTTTAAAGCAATATCCTGGCAAAAGTCCTGGCTTCTTGTTAAAGGTCCTTTAACAAGAAGTTCCTGGCAAAGCTGTCAGCTCGTGGCTTGGACAGATTCACTCTGATATGGGTCAAGAGCTGGATGGAGGGCTGAGCCCAGAGAGTGGTGGTGAATGGTGGCACATCCAGTTGGCAGCTGTCACTAGTGATGTCTCCCAGAGATCAGTGCTGGGCCTGATCCTGATCAATATCTTTATTGAGTCTTTATTGAGGGGATTGAGTCCATTATCAGTAAGTTTGCAGATCACACCAAGTTAGGAGCAGGTGTTGATCTGTTGGAGGGTAGGAGGGCTCTGTAGAGGGACCTGGACAAGCTGGATGCATGGGCAGAGGCCAATGAGATGAGATTTAACAAGGCTAAGCGCAGGGTTCTACACTTTGGCCACAACAACCCCAAGCAGCACTACAGGCTGGGGACAGAGTGGTTGGAGAGCAGCCAGGCAGAAAGGGATCTGGGGATACTGGTAGACAGTAGGCTGAACAGGAGCCAGCAGTGTGCCCAGGTGGCCAGAAGCGCCAATGGCATCCTGGTCTGGATCAGGAATAATGTGGCTAGTAGGACAAGTGAGGTTATTCTTCCCCTCCACTCAGCACTGGTGAGGCCACACCTTGAGTACTGTGTCCGGTTCTGGGGCCCTCAATTCAAGACAGATGTTGAGGTACTGGAATGTGTCCAGACAAGGGCAGTGAAGCTGGTCAGTGGCCTGGAGCACAGCCCTGTGAGAGGGGCTGAGGGAGATGGGGTTTTTTAGCCTGGAAAAGAGAAGGCTCAGGGGTGACCTCATTGCTGTCTACAGCTACCTGAAAGGAGGTTGTAGCCAGGTGGGGGTCAGTCTCTCCTCCCAGGCGACCAGCAACAGAACAAGGGTACACAGTCTTAAGTTGTGCCAGGGGAGGTCTAGGCTGGATATTAGGAGGAAGTTCTTCACAGAGAGAGTGACTGGCATTGGAATGGGCTGCCCAGGGAGGTGGTGGAGTCACCGTCACTGGAGGTGTTCAAGAAAAGAGTGGATGAGGCACTTAGTGCCATGGTCTAGTTGACTGGATAGGGCTGGGTGATAGGTTGGACTGGGTGATCTTGGAGGTCTCTTCCAACCTGGCTGATTCTGTGATTCTATAAAGGTGATTAGAGTGCATGCAGAGGATGAAAAGACCTGCTTCTGGAAGAACAACTCCCTTTGCCATAAATGGGATGAAGTTTCAGTTTGAGAATGTGTACAGCTATACACTTTATCAAATAGGTCATGGTTTGTTTTTTTTACCTCAAAGTTCAAATGAAGACTGATCTCTTAAATCCACGACTATTAAGTTCCTCATTTCCCCCCCCCACAGGTCTAGCACTCAAGAAACTGGCAAGTAAGAAACTTCAGTGGTGCTCTATTAGCGGTGTGAAACTTGAAATGAGACCATATTCTAATGTTCTTTGTGCAAAATAAACTGTAGTAATTTGAAATTTAAAAAAAAAAACAACAAAACATATGCACTTCCTAACTAAAGAATACACTTTTTGCATTTAAAAACACAACAACTTTAGACAAAGCAACTTAGAGCCAATGAATTCCACTACATTAGTGGAAGGTCTGAATAAGTATTTTGAAATACGCCTCAAACTCCAAAACTTTATGTAATAATCCTTCTCATTGGTTCTAAGAGACTACCTATTTTGACTCACATTTTTTCATAGTCAAGAGCAAACTCAAATCAGGATGCTTACTTCCAGTGAAAAACTAAAAGTTGTAGTACATTCTGTTAATTTTTAGCAGAGCTTTCAAAGAGGTATTGAATCAAAAGTGTCTTTTTTGCAGTTGGGAGCTCATTTAATTCCACAATAAAATCACAACCATGAATAAGAGTAGAGATTCCAACAATGGCTTTCCAAACTTTTTAGACCCAACAGGAGTCATCATCCACTTTCATTTCTTCTTTTCATGCTCCATTTAAACTCACATTCTGTCTTTTGCAGAAACACTGCTTAAGCAATTCCTAATTCCCGTTCTTTTTTTTCCTTCTTCTTTATGCAACACTGAACGCTCTAATGGTAAAACTCTGCTTTTACAGACAAGATCAGTCCCAGATGAATTGCTTAGGCACCAAGAGTAGGGAGAGTCCTTCTGTATCGGTTTTCGACAGTTTGCCATTGTTCCTAAAAACACACCACCATAGGATAAACTACAAACCAAATGAAGCTGTATGGAGGAGCTACAAAACACAAACGCAAACCTTCTTACACACTTAAATCTAAGAAACACCTAACTCAGAAAGATTTTTGCTACCTTCTGTTCAGAATAGGATGTTACTAATCATCTTATGGTTAATGATCTGGAAAACCTATGATGTGTAATCTTTGGCTTTTATCACCATCTCAAAACCACTGAATAGCTGACCCTTGCTTTTGGCATCAGTTAAATACACTGGCACAGCCAGGAACCACAAGCAACTACTTCTACACACACTTTATGCAAACCATTACTATCAGAGAGAGAGAGGTTTACTCTCCTTCCCACACTGCACTCGTCAGCAAGTTCCAGCACAAAGACTTCCTTTGGTTGTGGGTCTGCCCCTTCTGGAGTTTGGGGTTTTTTTTTTAGTTTGTTTCTCTGGGATTTTGTTGTTTGTTTGTGAGGGTTGGTTTGTTTGTTTAGAGAGGCAGTTTGGTTGGGTTGCTTCTTACTGGTTTTGGGTCTGTTTGCTTTTTTTTTTAAAAAAGAATGCCTATGCAGTTTGATCTCCTGAAAAACCTTTATCTTTGCAAGATTTTTAAAGACACCTATGAATTCAGAGAGGTTCCATCTGCTACACAGTTGACATTTTGTTCTATATTAACAACTGAACCACTTGTAGTAGCATTAGTAACTTCTAACACCCAGTGTTAGACACATGCAGTTTACAGGTTCATCATAGAATGGTAAGGTTGGAAGGGACCTCGAGGATCATCTAGTTCCAACCCCCTGCCATAGGCAGGGACACCTCCCACTAGTACAGGTCACTCAAGGCCTCGTCCAACCTGGCCTTCAACACCTCCAGGGAGGGAGCAGCCACAACCTCCCTGGGCAACCTGTGCCAGTGCCTCACCACCATCACTGGAAAGAACTTCCTTCTAACATCCAGTCTAAATCTCCCCTCTGCCAGTTTAAAACCACTGTCCCTTGTCCTGTCATTGCAAGACCTTGTAAATAGTCCCTCCCCAGCCTTCCTGTAGGCCCCCTTCAGATACTGGAAGGCTACTATCAGGTCTCCTCGAAGCCTTCTCTTCTCCAGGTTGAAGAGCCCCAACTCTCTCAGCCTGTCCTCACAGGAGAGCTGCTGCAGCCCTCTGATCATCCTCGTGGCCCTCCTCTGCACCCGCTCCAACAGTTGCATGTCCTTCCTGTGCTGAGAGCTCCAGAACTGCACACAGGTTGTTCTACCTGTCACTAGCAGGGAGGTGTTAAAGACCAGGTGCTAAGCTAAATACTGTTCAGTTTAAAAATTACCTGAGCATAATGTAAAAGCTTTTCTGTTGCATCAGGATCTTTGTTCCAGATTAGATTCTCACACAGTTCTAGCAATTCCTTGTGGATATCATCATAGACTGGCAGATTCCCAGCATTCACAATTCCCATATCCATGCCGCACTGAAAGAGAAAATTTTAAAACTCATAGAGTCCTCCAAGCAAGGCACATGTGCCAAGTGCAAACATACGGGTGTCCAAAGCACATCATACCTTAATCGCATGGTAAAGGAACACCCCATGCATTGCTTCTCGAATGGCATCCATTCCTCGAAAGGAGAAGGACAGATTGGAAAGGCCTCCACTTATCCTGGCCCCTGGCAGTGTTTCCTACAAGAATTGAACACAGATTTTTAGACATTGTTTTCCTAAAAAAAGGAAACCGAAACAAAGCATTTCATCCATAAGACAGGTGGCAGCTGGGTTACAGTGCATTGGCTATGCACTCTTTCTCTCTTCCCTCTTCCAGATCCTTCTAGCTACTCAAATGCATAAAAAGCAATTCAAATCTCTAGAAAAAGATACTAGTAAAAGGAAAAATCCAGCATAATGATCTGTAAGCAGCTATTATGAGTTCCATAGTCATAGGTACTATTATCAGTCCTCCCACAGCAGCATTCTATATTATCCCCATGTACAGCTCTTTCATTCCCAGCTCTTCTGGAAATAGGAGCAGCCAACCTCCCTGCTTGAATATTGCAAGAACAAGCTGTAGCTGAGCAGCTAACCCAAAGGGTGTAGCCTCCCTTCTAAAGTCCCTGTGGTGACAAAATAGCCTGTGGTGTATCCAGCCTGATAATGACAGCATTTCCAGACCAATCAAGCTGCCGTGTTAAAAAAAAAAAAAAAAAAAAAAAAAAGCCAC
>VWZE01026254.1:186683-314574 GCA_013396675.1 Eubucco bourcierii | reverse complement strand
AAAGTGCAGCTTCCCTGGCTGTACTGAGGTGATGTTCTTCACTGCTGTATTTCTTTGCAAACATTTTAGCTACATTAAAAAAAAAAACCTTTCACAATAACAGAAGTTTCAGTTACTTTAAAAGTCAGTTCTGCTGCACCTTCAAAAAGGTTCTTTGAGCTAGAACATAAATATGATTGTTGTCTCTGATGTAGTATATTTACAGTAGAGATAATGTATTGAAATATATTTATTAATTATTTGAAATTTTATTGAAAATATAGCTGTTTTGGGGAATGGCTACACTTCACAGACAGTCCCCCTTACTGTTTTTAAATGTGCATTTTGCAGCAGTGATTTGTTGTTTGGAGGTGGGGAGCATTTATCTGTTTTGTTGTGGCTTGGGTTTTAAATAATCTCAGTAAAACACTTCAAATTAAAATAAGTTTACAACTCACTTTTATGGTTTTGGTAGCATTGATAAAATTAACAGCATACAGGTTATGTTCTTCCATTCCAGTTCCTATGGTCAAAATATTAGGGTCAAATATTATATCATTTGGATTGAACTGCACTTTTTCCACAAGGAGGCGATACGCTCTGGAACAGATTGCAATCTTGGTTTCGGTTTCTGTTGCCTAGTGAAGAAAAAGAATTCTGACATGAAACTTAGAGAAAACACAAAAAATAAACTCCCCAGAAATCACTTATGGCTGCACAGTGATACAAGAGCAACTTACTGCCCATGACTTGGAAAATCATAGAACAGACTATTCTAGAAGAAGTGCTAAGGCACATGGAGGACGGGGAGGATGGCCTTACCAAGGGCAAGTCCTGCCTGACCAATCTAGTGACTTTATATGATGGAGTGACTACATCAGTGGACAAAGAGTTTTGTTCCCAATATTCCATCATTTTACGCAAAGTTTAATTAGTAGGTTTTGACATAATCGAATTAGTTAGCATAGATTCCACTCTCATGCAACACTCACTTTCTGAACTAGAAAATCTTCTAAAGAGGAGTTCAGCATTGCTGAATAGCAAGAAACACATTCTTGTGCTAGCAGAGCTACACTTAGAGCAGTACTTGGCTTCCTCAAATGTAAGCAGCATAAGAAATACTTACACATCAGAGCTGAAACCACTGCTAAGACTATACAGACCTCTTTGAGTCATCCATGTCAATAAAACAACTTTGTCTGGCACAAATTAAAAAGCCTTGCACTCCAGATGAAAAACACTTGCTCCATTAAAGTAACATTTACCTGTCCCATTTCATCAAAAGCCATGACAACCACAGCTGCTCCATACAACTTAATTTTCTTTGCTTTCTCCAGAAAGTCCTTCTCGCCCTCCTTCAGACTGATGCTGTTAACAATACATTTTCCCTGGCAACACTTCAAACCTGCTTCAATTACTGAGAAATTTGAGGAGTCGATGCATAATGGCACCTGCAAATAACAGAGGAGTAAGCCCAGGGAATACATACAAGGTATGAATTAGAGTTCCACATGCTGTTCACCCATTTGGACACAAAAATGTACAGACATGAATCAATCAATATTTACAAATAGATTTTTTCCAGTATTTATATATTCACTTTGTTTTAAATGCAAAATTTGGATCAAATTTTATTTAAGTGCTTCCGTGGCAACTCCATAATCCATTATATAGAGACCTCTACTTCTTTCTGTATTGTCTGGTGGTTTTGAATCACTCATTTTTAGACAATACACATTGCAGAAGTATCTTTTAAATCCATCCTATATCCATAGAAATTTTAAGTTCATGGAAACTAATACCATTATGCACTGCTAATAGATAGGTTATGGCTCGTAACTCCTGCAAAAGGAGCCTGCAATCATCTTTTCTAGCAACTGGCATATACTTAGCTGAAATAAGACAAATTATGTTAAAACCTGTTTCCCCCAAAGGCATTACTTATTACAGTACTTTTTCATCTTGAAGGACACCTACATCTGCTTATTAAGCACCTAAACTGGTTACTTAATAAATCAGTATCAAAATTTCCTGAAAAATTTCCAATTCAATAAAAAGTTCTTCATTGTGCTGTGACTCAGGAACAACCTTTGCAATATCAGGTTCTGAAGAAATCAAGTTACAAAATCTGGTCATTGCAGCAGGGCCATCCAGCATCCCGTCATCCATATTGATGTCAAGAATCTGGGCTCCCATTTCAACTTGCATTTTCGCTACACTCAGGGCTTCCTAAAGAAGAAAGTTAAAAAACAAAACAACAATCAGCAGAAAAAAGTCTAGCTGTTCTCAGGATAACATTTCACTTCAAAATAAGCATTCACAGAAAAAAAAAAAAAATTATAAGATGTCCTGTAAGAAAACAAGGAAATTATCTGTGATGTATAACAACATAACAAAGTTGTTAGCATAGCACAACTGATAACTAATCTGTTTACCAGCTATGACACCAGTGACCTAATATGCAAGTAGTGACATTGATTTTAGACAGTTGGTCTTATGTTTAACTGAATGACTTAAAGATTTCTCTGGTAAGAAGGACTCTGACAGCATAAGATTACAGGAAAACAGTCTTTGTGATGGTATGACATAAGGGTCTTGCACCACAAGTTCTGCTGTTTTATAACACAGGGGACTTAATTTTTAGAGGTTGGTTGACATTTTTTTCCAGCTGTAGAATAATCACCAAGTGCTAAGAAGGAAATACTAAAGCTTTCCACCCATCCTACATAATTACCTGAACACCCATGTCTGTCTGCTTTTTCTTTTCTGTCAATCTGCATACTGAGATTTTTAGTTGTTCACAGTCCCTAACAATCTCACTCTTTAACAAGCCTAACTTGCTTCATGACTTCTAAAAGCTTAAGAGTCAGACTTTCTGAAAACAAAGGCAATTTTGTTTGTTATCAACTAGAACAGCAGTTCCAGCAGAGTCTCAGCTCTCTACTATTTGTTTGAATGTTACAGTAACAATTTACAGAAGAATGATCCTCCCAGCCTTTTAATTTCTAACATGCAGCTGTTTGAAGAAACCAATTACCTTCCAAGCACCCTTCTCTGTAGCAACTCTCATGTAGCATGCTGGAGCCAGTGATCAGACATATAAAGATTGGATGCAACCATAATCAGGATTAGAGAAGGGAGGGAAAGGAGGGATTCCATTCCCTCCTCTCTACTCTGTAAAATCACCACTAGATACAGCACAGACCAGGACATTTCTTAAATTATCATCAGCTATGTAACTTAATGGAAAATGAAAAATTATGTTTCCTGTAACACTTGTCAAAAAAACCCAAAGATTTAATAACACAGTGCAGTGGAGTACTGGAAAATTAGAGTATCAGTTATAAAGATTATTGTTAGAATATTTACTTCATAGTTGCCTGCCATGACGAGCTTAGCAAACTTCCGTGAGCCTGCAACATTGCAGCGTTCGCCAATATTAACAAAGTTGGTGTACGGTCCAATCCTGAATGGCTCCAGACCTTAAAAAGACATTTTTTAACACATTTGTAAAAGCAGAGAAAGAAAAAAACAAAATCCCTTTTCTAAACTGTAAGAAGAGGTCTCTTTCTCTTTAAGAACAGCAGTTTCTCAGCACATCATGATGTGCACAAATCTAGAGAGCAACTAAAAAAAGAACGCAGTGAAACAACTTCCAACATATATGCCAAAGGTTTTTGTCCTTCCTCAATGACAGTCAATAATTTACCTGATCAACAAAAAATGACAGCCAGTTTGTCCAAAGAAAATGACATGAAGCTATGATTCTTTAAGCATCTACATGTATGCACATACATACCTTCTCTCAGCTACCATATTATCTCATGACTCTACCACCACCAGAGAAGCCAAATGAACTGACCGACAAACAAAGACAACTCATAAACACATTCCCACGTCCAGAGAAACAAGCTAAGAGGAACCTTTGCATAGTAGGCTATTGAGAGGCGAATGACCTTTACAAAACAGACTAAACTAATCCATGAAAACACAGGCCAACCATGTTTTATTGAATTTATGCTGAACTGATTTGACTTTGAGATTACAATACCAGACCAAAAAGAAGGTACTATTTTATTTGGATAGACATCTCAAAGTCTTAAAAGAAGGCCTGCTTGAGGAACACACAGATTTAGAATTTAGTAAAAGACATTCTAGACCTGGATATATTGCTGGAACACTGTTCCAGTACAACTGGACCGGCATTTGATGTGACACAGGACAGCTCTCTCACAGCAGGTGAACTAGGATCTCATCCCTGCTCTGCCATCAACAGTCAAAATTATCTGATCTCTCTGTGATTGACCCTCCTCCTGTTGCAAAGTGAAGATAAAGAGAATCACTCACCACTAGAAAATGGCTAAGAATGCAGGGTAAAATATGCTGGTGTGGCTGTATTATAATGTGGCTGTAATAAAATGTTCTATTAATAATTCAGTCAAAGCAGTAAGATTTAGATCTGGGTACACATCCATAACCTCACTGGCTTTAGGTCCTAGTGCCATTCTGAGCTGGAGAATCATAGAATCATAGAACGTCAGGGGCTGGAAGGGACCTTGAAAGATCATCTGGTCCAGCCCCACTGCCAGAGCAGGATCACGTAGAGCAGATCACACTGGAATGCATCCAGACAGTTCTTGAGTATCTCCAGAGAGAAAACTGCAAATAAATTTATAAAGGAAGGTTGCATGAGTTACAAAGTTCAAACTGCTACACTGTTTTACCTGACAGCAGCATGTATCCTTGACTGAGAGAAGGTGGAACACGAGGCTTACAGAATTTCACAGCTTCAGCAATTTTCCTGAGTTACAGAAAGTAGAGAGCAAAGTTTTTTATTAAAATTAAACCATACCATACAAGACTCAAACTTAATACACTAGACATAGATATGTATTTCAAATTTAGCCCTGTAGCTGACAATGAGCTAGTTTAACTGTGTAGCTGAAGCAAAAATATGCTCCCAGAAGACTATCACAGCTATTTGTAGGGAACGTACAAAGCAAATACACAACGTGAGACACTATGCCAACGGGATACTTGATGGGTATCAGAAACAGAGTTGAGCAACTGCTGATGACTGCAGCAAGAATAGAAGTGACATAGTTCAGTGCTGAGACATGTTTCTCAGATACTGGAATGACTTGTGGTGTTCACATTCATTTTCTCCTTGCCTCAATCAGGAGCAACACACAGCGTCATCTACGTGTTCACATACTACCTCTTTCCAGTCTGTACATAGATCACAAGGGCTCCTTCTCTTCCAATCCCAGGCGAAAATCAGAGATTTTCCCACTGACCTGCTTTCAGTGAGAAAGATTAAATGCTCCTTCTGACTGGCCATGACTAGCGCCAGCACCATTCCTAGACATTCTCCAATATTTCTCCCACAACATCCTCACTTCTTCCTTTCTTCTTCCGGCAAAGGATACCTGAAGTTTCACCTTTTCACTAGGAGCACCAGAAAGAATGTATGGCTACAGCAGCAGAAATAGGAAGGCTATTCTATCCAGTGGTAAAAAGGCAGGAATAATTCCAAAACAACTTGAGATAACAAAACAGCAGATGTATAATCTCAGTTTGAACCACGTCTTTACGCATTCTCATTTCACATTACACATGCCTATGAAAGACATGTTTTTGCTACTCCATATATTGTCCTTGGCTTTCACTGCTACTGGTATTCATATGATACATCTTTTCAAGCAACTCTGAGGCAGGCCATGGAAGTGCTCCACAGAAGCAGTACTTAATCTATTTCCCAGTGTACCTAAAGTTGTAGCTCACAAGATACCTGATGTGTGGTGGTGTAGTACCACAGCAACCTCCAACTATGTTGACCAAACCATCCAATGCAAAACTCTGCACAAGAGAAAAAGAATTTTAAGTTAATAAAGACATACATATGTATAAAAAAAAACCCCAAAACTATTACAAACCAACCAGTACTATTTCTTCTCTTACAGATTTGTCTTGAGATGTGGATTCCCAAGGCTAACCAGCAATTTCAACACCTCCTTTTTAGGAAATTACATTTTTAAACTGGTCTATTTTACACTGAAGTCCCAGGTGAAAAATTGTGTGAGTATCAAAGATAAGTCATATTGTATTATATGAAGGAATTAACATGCATAAGAAATTGCATTCTCACTGATAAACTGCAGGTCTAGCCAGATACTTCTCTGTCTTGCAGAGATCAAGTGTCATGTGGAAAGACACCCTCCACTAGAACACTAGCACTATTGGTGGTTCCTGTACACACAAATCTGTAAAATTCTGTTAAGTTCACAAAAGCCACTCAGTTTTTTTAATAATTCTAGAATGTAAAGTTATGAATCCAGAAGTGCAAGTCAGTAACATCCATAGATCAAGCAGGAAAGCTATTTTGTGTAAAACACGAAAATAATTTTCAGAGTTTCCTAAATAGTTTTTCCATAACCTGGTATCTTGAATCAGTATTATTCAGCAAAAAGCTTATAAGTAATCAAAATGATGTATGGAACCATCTAAGGAAAAGCAAAACAACGCAAAACTCTTAGAAGTGTGCATAAAACACAAGCAAAGAATTCCAGTCTACTATTATGTCAGATATGGCACACAACAAATACTTCATACCTTTATATGCTTGGCAGTCACTTCTGGAGTTTCATCATAACCACCAAAAGTATTGGGAAGACCTTGAAACATAATTTTTCCTAGTATTACAATTTGTTTAAAGCCCATAAGAACAGAACTAAACTCCATAAAAGACATATTTAAAGTAGCTACACTTGTATGAGTATTAAAATGCATCATCGCCCTAGCAATTATTATTCAGTAGAATATTAATTAGGTAAATGAGCACTGGGCACTCTCTGTCACAGAACAAAAAAGTTACTTTCAACAGTTTAAAATATTCTTAGTATTTTTCTAATAGTAAAAAAACAACCAACCAACCAAAACCAAACCATCTTTTATAGCTATTTCAACTCTATTACTGCTAATGGGTTGCAATGGTTTAGTTACATTTCATCTGTCTATAAGCATAGAAACACATTCACCCACACACCTGCATTGGGGTAACAAATGATGTATGCTGTTGTACATTTTCCAATTGTTTCAATGAATGGTCGCATTTCAGTTGCCCCTAAAGCACAATTTAAGCCGATACTGAAAAACAAATTTTCAAAAATTATTTGGAGGTAAAAACACCATTTACAAACAAACCAGACAAATGTTAGTGTTGCCAACTGCTAATACCTCTCATCATCTACAACAAACCAACCTGGTCTCCAATTTCTTTAATCATCATCATCAACACAGCAAGGCTGTGCAAAAAGAGAACTCTTGGGTGGAAGAAAAATGCAAGAATGAAGGGTGCTGGACTGAATTGAACTGGGAACAGTAAATCAAGATTTCATTTCAAAATCCAGGAGGGGAGTGGCAGCATTTTGACAGCAACTGCAGCAACACGACAGCTCTGTATTTTCAAGGTAAGAGAGAGAAGAAGTGGAATGAGAATAACAGACTGGAAAGGAGCCTTGTGCTACAACAACTACAAGAACAGGCTGGAAAAAGCAAGACATGCTTCAAGCCATTACCTCATTATTTTCTTTTAAATGGTACATAAATTATGTCAACCTTGGAAGAAACCAAGTGTTTCCTCCAAGATGCCTCATCGCAGCACTAAGCTTGGGCAACTGCACTTGCAACTGCAAGACAGCACTACAGCAGGATTATTTTTACAAGAACAAGCTTCTCAATTTTATCAGTACACGAGGTACAATTGTGTTTTCTATTGTTCAATAACTAATACGTAAATGTGACCTGCATTCAAATCGCCTACACTGATATTAAAAAGGGAAATTTCTCTTTCAGAAAGTACGAAAGAGATCTTGTATGTATGATTTCTGGTCTCTCTTCATTATTCTCAAAACTACCTTATGAGCATTGCAAACGTTGAAAGGTGCTCTTAGCACTGCTAGACAAAGGGGATGTAAAAAAGTTTTTGCCTTTCCGGGAAAAACATTCTCAGACAAGATGCAAAGTAACTCACTGAAACAGCAATGGACAACAACCACATCTCCCAATGAATCACAGATGCTGCCTCAGAGGTAAGTTAAAAAAGTGCACATATGCCAAGTTAGTTTTGCAAAGTCAAAAGCAATGAAGCTCTGCACAGGACTTAAAGCACAAAGTGATTTTTGACTTTTCTCTTGTTTCCAAGGAGTAGGCATGGGCCTGGTAACTGCATAAGTAATAGCAATAAATTCTTGCAGTTGACTTCACATGTTGAACAGAATGACAAATCCTTGAGATATGCAGCACTCCCAGCAACTGTGGCCTTCAAGATTACAGTCACATAACACAACCAAATGATAGACAAACTTCTTCCAACAGCTTAGGTGTGGTTTCAGTGGAGGAACGGTGGTCACATATTCAATTTTTTTTAAAACTTATGGATTGAGTTGAACCTGTTACTGTTATTCATACAGTAGTACCAGCTTCAAAAATTATATGTGCTAACTGGAACAAGGTATTACAGGGTTGGAAGTTCAGACTGCAACATGGGAGGCTTCCTGTTCTCAGGCATGGCAGCAGAAAGAGCGGGAGTCAGGTAGCTGCTGGTTTTGGTTTTCTGTTTTACGCTTTTTTTTTTTTTTTTTTAAACTCTGTGCATTTCACTTGGAGGTGTGGATGGAGTCACAGGACTCAGATGCCCCACTCAATTGCCCCACGTTGGGCACCAGTAAGTTCTGTCCTGGTTTGAACTTCCAGCTCAGGACAGAATGTAGAATTTACCCCAAAGGAGTAAATAACAACACTTGCACAGAATTGGAAGCTAATAAAAGCAACATTCACAACAATAAACAAAGTACAAAAGACAGTAAGGTAAAAGAAATATATATATACACATATATACACACATATGTACATGTGTATATATATACATACACACACACACACACACACACACACACACACACACACACACATATATATATTAAAAAAAACCACCAGGATCAGCCATGCACTAGGCCCTCCACTCAGGGCCAGACCCAACAGACTAGGCCTCACCACACAGTCCACAGCTTCTGGCCAGCAGCAAAGCCTCCCCTTCCATGACAAAAGCAAATGCAGGAGCCAAGAGCGAGCCGACCAGTAGGTCTGTCTCTTAAATAGGGATTATACAGGAAAAAGGATGGAATAACATGTTACAACATTCGATGCCTCCCCTTGGGACCGACTTGCAAACCTCCTTAGGAGGAGTGCCACTCTATGGTACAAGAGTTAACTCTTAACCTGCAACATTATCAAACAGCCAATTCTACCTTTAAAGTGCTATTTCTAATGTATCTCATACGGGCCATTCTGTTTAAATAGAAAACCCTTTTTATTTTCACTTCCCTATCTGGTGTTTACATACAGTTAAATCCTTCATACAATCCCCTGGATAAAAACAACACGCAAAAGAAATACACAATCACAGCAATGAAGTTCTGGAATTTTATTTCAAAGCAGGGGTTCATCCCCCAGGATCTTCAAAGCAAAGCAATGTAAGAATGATTAATGAGACTGTCCTTATCCAATGCAGATGAATGTAATGTATTTCTTATTGTCATTCACTTTACAAGCTTCCACATCACTCTCCCTATATCTATTAAAGCTCTCTCCTTCATTAGGTAGCTTCATCCTTTCCACTGGTCTCCGGTTCTCAGTACAAACTGACCTGCCACTCCTCTCTACCTCCCCTTACCAGAAAGAGACTGTAAAAGCAGTCAGCATACCAAAAGCACTTCTTGATGTTCTAACTTGACTTACTGGGTACTGGTCATCCAGACTGAACGAATACCTGCTACAAGGGTTGTTAATAACAGGGAGTGTAGTGATAGGACAAGAGGTAGCAGTTTCAAACTCAAAGAAGGTAGATACAGATTACAGATTAGGAAGAAATTCTTTGCTGTGAGGCTGGTGAAACACTGTAATAGGTTGCCCAGAGAAGCTGCAGATAATCCGCTTCCTGGAAGTCTTTCAAGGCCAGGCTGGACCAGTCTTTGGGCAAGCTGTTCCAGTGGAAGGCATCCTTGCCTATGGAAGTGGGGTTAGAACTAGATGATATTTAGGGTCCTTTCCAACCCCAACTACTCTAGAATTTTGATTCTATGAAATATATGTACGAGTATGACAGGATCCAAGTATTCCCTGTTTTAAAACTGTTGTGTCAAACTAAGCAAAGAAATGCAGACTCATTCAGAAACAAAAAGCAGTTTCTGTGGCCAGTAGCCAGAAGCCTTGAATCAGACTGTTAGTATGCTGTCTTTGCTATCCCAGTGTAGTAACTGTCACATCCTCATCTTAAACATGACCTCCCTCCCTTGCTCATTTCTTCACAGCAATCACACATCAGTTCTTGTGGAAGCTAAGGCTGCAGAGTGCCCTTGTGATCAGAACAAACACTGCCCTAAACTCAGCATATCTCTTCTTAATGCTGCCACAGTAGAAACAATGACAGAATCCAAAACAACACAAAGGGAATTCATGCCGTATCTGAGCACCTTTCATAGCAAGCAGCCTGCCACATATCTTTCTGCACTTACCAAGCACACAGTTCACGAGTTTCTCAGCTATAATCAACAGAACACTGAGCACACACTTTTTAGAGGAAGGATTCTAACTGAATTGACTAAAGGACAACCATCAATAAACAGGAGACACAAAACCAAATGAAAACATGAGAACACATATAACACGATCCCTAGGATACTGCTACTTGACAGTTTTTTCATAACCCTGAAGTTAGCCACTCTGTACCAATTTGGCAACAGAAACAACATTAAATGCAATCTGCTCCACAACCAGAACTTTTCTGCTACAATGCTGCATAGTGTAGGGTGCATAGCCTTTGCATAGATGAGAGACAAGCCCCAAGCATTAAGAACCATAAGAGAGTTTTTATGAAATATGATTTAATAAACCATATTTCTCGATTTGTGCTCCAGTGTCCTTCTCTCCTCTTCAGAAGGAAGAAAGATTATTTTAGACAGACTCATGCCAAATATGGATCACTAGGTTGTGATGCTGAGAGAAGGAGTCAACTACCACCCTGTTCCAAGAGGCTCCATATGTCACTTCTGGAGCACCGTCTGGTCTGGGAAAGTGGAGCCTCAAGGGCAGTCAGGAAAGCTGTGAACGCAGTCCTCTGCATTCCTATCACCAAGATGACAGATTGCCCGCTTTAGCTTGAATTTTGTTGTAAAAACAAGAAATGGCTCATCACAATGTGCATGGCATGCACTGCTAACTGCAAATTAAATGTTTTACATTAGAGTATTTTAGGAAGAGCCATCTATTTCTGGCTTAAGTTTTGGCACGAAGACTCAGTCACAGAGAAGAAATGGTGAGGAGGCAAGGAGGTAGAATGAGGTATTCAAATTAACATGCAAAATCATGCACAATGACCAAATCTGCTATAGTATGCACTTTCACGACTCTTAAGTTTATAATTGTTTCAACTTTTTTGCACAAACAGAAAACAATGCGGGTAAATGAAGGCATCAGGACATCTCAAAGCAACAATTCACATCCTTGAGAAAAACACTCAGGGAATATATACAGATTTGTAAGATTTAATTTTTTTAAGAGTTCACCAAAAAGAACAGAGGAACAAAATCTTAGGATTTGCTCTTTCGAGCCACCCTGAAAAATTCTGAACTGGCATTGCTTCCCTGTAAGAAAGATGCAAGTTCTGTTCATAACAGAAATTAATCCCTTGCACACTCTGAGACAGTAGAAGATGGCAAACTACAATTTCAGATTTTTTTGTTTTTAAATCCTTTGACCAAATTGTGATTTCAGTGGCTGTTGCAAACACAAAACTCTAGATTATTTAGAGCAGCATTTAAATAATTCAGCTTCTCTGGAAACAAAATTTCTGCTGAAGAAATACTAGCAGAACATGTTAGCAATACATGTGATTAAGTGATCACATGATCCCAGTTAGTATAACTCTCATTTAGCTGCAGGTAAGGGTTTAAAATAGAAAATAATAAAAATCTACAGATAACTTACTTAAAGAAAGACACATTTCCTTACCAAAGTGGCTTGCTGTGGGAAACACTAATCACAAATGCCTCTCCTGTCTGGCCTGAGAGGGTACGTCCACTCTTATCCACAATGGTTCCAGAAACCTAAATATCAATTGAACAGATAGAAACTGCAGATCACAAAGACAGGGCTGCAAACTGTGGAAGACTGTAAGAATATATTACGACTTTCAAAACAAGTTTATTCTTTTTCTGTATTCATTCCTACACATACATGACTGTAAGGGGAAAAAAATGGAGCTAGATAGATCTTTTCTAAATTCAAACAGCCACTCATATTCCACTTCAAAATGTGACAGATTTTGCTTAATTTCATCCTTAAAACACTGGGGTTTTTTTACTGTTAAGACAGTAAGCCCAAAACTAAAAAAATCATCAGACCTCTTTCTGTGGAAATGAATGAGCACACCCTGGAATAAAGTCATTCCTCAGTCTTCAGATTGATAAACTGGACAGAACTACCCAAGGCATATTTCATAGAGCTCTTCAAATTAAAAGTTCTTCCTTTCACAATCACACGAAAAAGCACATTTCGAAGACTCTTTTCTTTGGTTTCAAAACACTTTAATCCGCTGCCATCTCAGCTAGTTCACATGTGGAGATTAAATATATGTAACATATTAAAGAAATAATACTTACAAATATGGGTCGGGGAGCATAATCTTCCTCAAACAACGTTTGGAGGGCAAAAAGAGCTGCCTGTAGAATTAGTTGCAAAATATTAATGGAAGTTTCAGGTGTTCTTCAGTTTGTTGGGTTTTTGGGGTTTTTTTTGTGTGGGTTTGTTGGTTTGGTTGGGGGCTTGTTGGGTTTGTTGTTGCTTTTTTTAAAAAAATAATATAATTTTAGATAAATACTCTTCAGCATGTACTTCTTCCTCACAGTAGCAGAACTGCCACTCCAAACATGTTTTTTGTAGTATTCTGAGCACACATTCAGTGCCTTTGAATCTGTTTAAATGTCCTGCAAAGGATTCTAAACACCACATTTTTTTCAGAGCAAGAATTGCAGTGAAATCTTGGAAGGTCCTGAAAATTATCTGCCTCCTTACTGTAAGAAAGCTGCATGCAAACATGACCTCAGCACCATGTTAAGCCTATAAGGATCCTAGCCAAATCTCCATAACCAGCGAAATCTGCAAAGTGCAAGTCATGCCACTGCACACATTAATCACGTCGAGATAAAAGCCTAAAGAAATATTGTGTGAATATTCATCCAGACTTTCCCACATAAAACTGCAAGACAGTTCTAAGTGCCCTAGTAATTCCACCACCACCTGCACTGCGTAATTACTTGATAGAAGTGTCAAAAATCACAGGAATTGTGGCATATTTCAACATTTTATTCCTACTCCTTTATTCTCTTTGAATCCTTTACTCCCAAGTGCTCTTTTCAAAGCTGATATCAGAGTTCCCAAAATCTCCACATTTTACAGGACAGACTCACAAGCCTCCTCAGGCCTGCAATCAGAGACACTGGACATTCACTCTCCAGTGTGGATCTCAAGCATCCTTTGGACAGACATACTTACACTAAAAAATACAAACATTAGATACACTTGAAGGCATTTCACAATACGGCAGAGCTTCTAGGGATAGAAGACAGTTGGCAGAGACAGCCAGAAAGATACTAACATCGCATGTTAAAAGGTGAAGGAAATATTCTGGAAAAGACTAATTAAAAAACATCTCACATTTCACCTGTTTGCTCTCATTTGAAAGTCTTTTCATATATTTAGTAAGCAGTAGTTGATAGTTCTTACAAGTACTACATTGAATTTCCTTAAGTAGTATACCAAACACTTGTATTACTGAGTATCTTTTTTAACATGAGTCTCACCTTGGCATTGGCTGTATCAAATACAGTTTCCACTAACAAGATATCAACTCCTCCATCCAAAAGTCCTTTGGCTTGTTCCTTATAGGCTTCAACCAGTTCATCAAAAGCTGTAAAATAGGAATTATGCTAATTTAATCTGGAGGCATTTCTTTCAAGACTATGGCCTGAAGATAAATAAACTGATGGTTATAAATACTTATGTTCCTGTAATCTGGTCTCTCCACAGATGGTGACACAGAAAGTGTTCTATTTGTTGGACCCATGGCTCCAGCAACATATCTCTTAATTCCTAAACCAAGACACAGAGAAAAATAAGAATTAAAAAATAAAAAGCCACAAAATAATTTACCTGTTTTCACAATGATAGCCATATGAATGTAAACACTGAGACATGTATATCATTCAGAGATTAAGAACTACAAAACAGGAAACTCCTGTCTCAAATCAAGAGTTTGATCAGCACAAGATTACCCAGCACAGCTAACTTGTCATTTTATTCTATCCAACAAGAAATTCAGTGTATACACAAAACAGAAGAACATCTATGAAAAAAGACAATTGGTTTAATTTTTCTTCTAAGGGTCATATGTCTCTGACACACGAAGCTTCATTCCATTATTTTAAATAGCATAGAATTGTGCTGGTACTTTTCACTATATAATTTGATTGGAATATTCTGGTATGTGTTCATTAATAATCTCACTTTTTAAAGCTATTTCAAATCTCACCATTTTTTTGCATACTATGAATCACAACAACATGTTATGTGGACAGCAGCAGCACAATTATCTTGAAATACAGTTTGGTGCCAGAAATTACTTGTCTTTTAAAGACAGCATTGTCTACAGCACAGTAAATCAGCTCAACCCTCTCACATAAATCTCAGAAGGTAAAAAACTGCACATCTACAGATAGTCATGAACTAAACACATTTCAATAGTTACTGCATAAAATCACCCCACGAGACTTATGATAGGATTAACTGATAATCCATGTTTACCTACAATCAGCTATCCTAATTCTGTAGTACACAGACTTGTATTATACAAACCTAAGCAAATTATAACAGTCACTGCTGGATTTATTTTCTCTAAAACACATCTGGAGAACGTGTATTACGAGCAGTCCAAAACAGGCAAGCAAATGACAGACATCCTGCACAACACACACAGATCCTACACACATGCTACAATTAGTGTTGTGTGATTAGAGATGTGAAATGGCTACTGTATCTAAAAAGAAAAACGTGAATGTCTATAATTCACGTCCCCGTGATGTAAACCATCAAGCTACTCTCTAGTCAGCAACATTACAAAGACTGGAAGCAATACAATCAAACCCACAAATGAGTAAGAAACTAAGATAAATATTGCTTACCTGTCTGAGAAGTTACATCATCTGCTGCTTTTCTGGCCACCTGTGCAGAGATTCTGTTTAACCGATACACCTAGAACAATCACAGAAAATTGCTGGGTAACCTTTAGTTCAGTACAGCACAATTTATCCTCAAAGAAACACAACACTTCCATTCAGTATCTTGCAGCACACTCTGAAGGTTCCCTAAGCCGTACACATCCAGGCATTACTACAAAAATTCAAAAGGAACAACTCTGCATATCTCAGCAACAGAGTTACACAGCAGGTCTCATTCCATATATGCCCCAGTCTACACCTGTTAACCACAAAACTTCATTCTGCAAGGTACTAATTAGATCCTGCTGAAGCACTGGATTTTGCGGAAAAAATTAGCCCACCTTTAAATTCACTTTTTATTCCAGCAGTGTATTTTCAAGTAANTATATATATATGACAAATGCTGCAAGCTTGAAAGGACTTCTACACACACTGGCACAAACAACACGTAAATAACATCCAGGAAACAATGCAGTTCTGTTGTGGCATTTGGCAAGTTGAAAGGATTGAAGCAAAACATCCCTGTTCACAGAAGTGAGACATTCTGAGAATGCTCAGAGAAAATCTAAGGCAAGTTATTATTGCCTGTGTCTTCATGAACAAGAGGCACACTATGACTGCAACATAGGGCAAATGCAACTGTACACAGCAGTGGAAACGAACTGCAACCCCATCGCTGGCTCAAGAAGCAGAAATGCAATGAATAAACACAATATCAATGGACTCTGGGACTAAGCTAATCTTGGCTGCAAAGGCAGAAGTCTTTAATATTTTAATGTGTAAATAGTTTAGCATTCTTACCAAATGTTCAAGGCCATAGTCAGCTTGTGCAACTCGGGTACTGCTGAAAGTGTTGGTTTCAATGATGTCAGCACCTGACAGCAAATACTCCTGCAAGACATGAACAACAAAAATCCTCCAAAGCCTCTAGAACTGAGATATGGAACGAAAGCAGCCCAACTACTTTGTCTCATGCAGCTGACAAAAAGTCACAAATTGTCTAATGCAAAGCAAAGTCTGAAGGCCTTACTCAAAAACACAGTGTCCAGAGCAGTAGAAGAGTTCCATGTAACCAATTTTCAGAGTTTTTGTGTCGGTCACACTTTCTGTTAACAGGTGAGATTTCTAGTCACCTCTGCCACCAAGTCCAAGAGCCAGAGCACATTCTATGTTTTTGCACAGGGACATACCTGGATGTAGTCCAACTGTCATCAGCAAGCAAGGGTTGCTGTGGGCAGACTTAGCAAAGGCACTGGTTAAACAACAGAGGATTAGAAAATTTAAACGTTCTGAAAGAAGCTGTCCAGCACAAGAGCATAGTAGGACAGAAAACAAACTTAGGAGAATTATGTTTTGTGCAGATCACTTTTGCTTTCTAAATAATGGGCCTGATCCACAAAACAACTGAGCCTTCTGCTCCATTTTCATTGTCTAATTCCCACTGAAGTAAACTGAAATTAATTCAAAATGAAATATTTCTGCAGATTATAGTCTGCATTTTTATAACCTAACTCCACTTTTTGATCAGGTTAACCCTTAGGTGACCCTGTATATTCAAAGGAATTAAGATATCTGAAGTGCTAGGAAGTCGAAAATACTGATAAAGATACTGATAGGGTCATTATACACAAACCACTAAGATTTTCCTATAAGAAGCAGATGAGTTCAGCAGGTTCAACAGGGCAAACAATGTCTTGATCTATATAACAGCCAAAAATAATTAATCTGGCTTTAAAACAGGTCTTGCTGCAAACTAACACATCTTCTCTGAATTCCTCAAGATATACATGGGAATACCTATAAACAGCCATACGAAAATATACAAGTTCTTATATGTGCATTAATAACCCAGTAAGGAAGTTTCTGAAAATTATCTAGATTAAAGAAAATTGTTAAATGTGTACAGATTTGTATGAGATTTTGTTTCATTCATATCTGTTATTTTGGCAAAAGCCCATTGACTTTACTGTCTACCATCTACTTTGTAGAGTATTTTTATCTGTAATTTCACCTTCTGTGCAATTCTCAAAAGAAATCACCACTAGGCAGCTGTAAAATATAAAGTCATCTTCCACAGCTCAGAAATCACCTGACCTAAAAGTTGCTGCAGATATGGGGACCACTAAAGACTTGCTCTTTCTTTACAATTGCCCTAAAGCACCTATAACTGGCTATCAAAGGGATGATAACAGGATACTCGTTTTGAGTCAATACACAATTCTCATGTCACATCAATACTGCTCTGCCAAAATGGAAAAATTGAACTGTTAAACCATCTTACCTGATTAAAGTCACATGCTACTACAAATTTCAAGGTTCGTGACCACCACAGCCAAATTTAAAATCTAAGGACTAAATTCAGTCAATAAGTATTTTCCCCTAATTTTTTTATAGGTCAAAGACTGCTTTTTTTCAACTTATTCTTAAAATCCAAAGGTTGACAGTTAGAATGTAAATACAAAACTGCAGATTACATAAAAAGTTTAACAAACATAAGCTGATTATATAATTCTAACAAAAGAATTTTAATAAGTAAGACAAAAAAAGGATAGAAGAGATGTAAGGTTTCAACTGAATGGTAACTAGTTGTAATGCTGTTGAAATGTTCCACATATTACAGTAAGAACTATAAATATATGCGACACAAGAAGTACAAGACTTAGGAAGTTGTTTTTTAAAGTCCAAGACAGGAAAATATTAAAGCTTGTTTCCGAACTCCTAATGATCAACCCTTGACTGTTTTAGTCTCTGGGTCACACACTAACATTCTAGGGAAAAAATGTAGAAGTGTATATACTCATTAAGAATATACTCATTAAGTATATACTTATAAACTACAGAAAGGCCTGCTTAGGTTGCCACATTTAACATCTCTTTAATAAACAATTACAGAAATATGCATCTACAATTCAGCTATGTCCTACTTAGATGGATTTCAAGTCCTGATTGAAAAGAAGCAGGCAACAGAAAATTAAATAAATAAGAATCTCCAATTAACAGAAATTCATCAGGGACAGAAGTAAAAAAAGCGATTTAAAACCAACAGTGCTTGGGTGACATCAGGAACCAAGACATGAATTCTGTGTTCACATAACCAGAACAGTCAAATCTGCTCATTCTTTTCACATGGCTACCTACTGTGCTCTTCCCTACCCACAAAAGACATAGGTAAGCCAGTAGCCTGTGGCATGGAAAAGAGGATCATAGAGGCCAAATTCGCCTTCCTTCTCTTGTCAAGACATAGAAATCAGAATCACCTACCTTGTGTATGTCACAGATTATATCCGGTTGAGTTATACTGAGAAGGTCATTATTGCCCTTCAAAGGTCTGGAATGATCTTTAAATTCATGTCCTCGGAAATCCTCTTCTGATAGGGCATGTTGCTGGATCATGGTACCCATGCCTCCATCCAAAACCATTATCCGCTCCTGTAGAATTGATTCAATTTCATTTACAATGTTTTTCTGGGGATCTGCAGTGAAAAAAGAAACACACTATTTAGGCAGCTTTGAAATTTCCTTATCTATACATTTGTGCAACCTAAGCTCTTACTTTAAAAAAAAAGGGAAAAAAATCCTCTACTGAAATCAAACAGTAATTGCCTTACTCCACCTACAGCTCAAATCACTTGATGTCAGGTGACAGCTAGATCTACATAGATTCATACTCAATTTGTCCATCACCTAAGTAGTCAGCTACGCAGAGTCAGATGCAGAAAAAGAGAGTATCGAAAGTTTGTAAGAGCATACATCAAACTCTACATAAACTAGCCTCCAATACCAAAAAGGTGCTAATTCCCACCACAGTAACATCACAGCAACAACACATAAATACCTGTTGGTACCAGACACCATACTGTAAGCAGAACACATACACAAATCAGCAACTAGTAAGTTTAATTAAAAATAATTTTCTTTTTAAATCTACTTTTAATTGCCTGTATCATTATGATAGAGAAAAGAAGCAAGCAAAACCAATTCTTCAACTGAGTCCTGAATTCACTTCTTTCCAGAATTAGAGAAAGAATTGGTGTTTGCTCACTTCTCTTGGTGAGCAAACACCAAGATACTCCAAGAGATAATAACCTCGGTTTTCTTTTGTACAAATGTAGTAAGGTCTTTTCCTGCAATGATGTCAGCTGAAAACAAATCAGGGTAAGCCTAACAACAAGCGAAACAGAAACCTGTAGAAATTTCAGACCTAACATCTCATCTCATCTCATCTCATATCACATCACATCATGTATCGTATCATATTCATATCAAAGTGCCAAGTCCTGCACTTTGGTCACAACAACCTCAAACAACACTACAGGCTTGGGGAAGAATGGCTGGAAAGTAGCCCAGTAGAAAAGGAGAGCTGGGGGTGCTGGAGGACAGATGACTGAATATGAGCCAACAGCGTGCCCAGGTGGCCAAGAGTGTGTTCAGCAGGAGCAGGGAGATGATCATGACCCTGTACTCTGCACAAGTGAGGCCACAACTTGAGCACTGTGTTCAGTTTTGGGTGCCAGAGTATACGAAAGGCATTGAGGTCCTGCCTAGAGAAGAGCATAAGGTTGGTGAGGGGTTTCCAGGGCATGCCATACAAGAAGCAGCTGAGGGAGCTGAGGATGTTTAGTTCAGAGAAGAGAAGGCTAAGGGAAGGTTTCATTGCTCTCCACAACTACCCTAAAGGAGGTTGTAGTGAGGCTGGTGTTGGTCTCTTTTCCCAAGTAACTAACGAGAGGATGAGAGGAAATTTGTTTAAGTTGTGGCAGGGGAGGCTTAGATTGGACATTTGCAAAAACTTCTTTACTGTGCTGAGGCATTGGAACAGGTTGCCCAGGGAGGTGGTGGAGTCACTATCCCTGGAGGTGTTCAAAAAGTGTGTACCTGTGGTGCTTTGGGATATGGTTTAGTGGTCATAATACCTGGGTTATGGTTGGACTAGATGATATTAAAGATCTTTTTCAACCTTAATGATTCTATGATCAGGAGTGAAGACACAGTATTGTAATGCTTTAAGATCCCAAACAGTGCCTGTCCCAATGAGACACTAAAGAAAAACAAACACACATCACAGTATCCCAACCAAGGCAATCTTACTTCTCTTTAGAATGCATGCAGAATAATTTCTGAACAAACACAAACTTATATGTACATCATAAAACAATCAAATGGCTTCTCAACANATATGAATAGCGTAATGGCATATGCATTTTGAAGACCGAGAGCTGGATTGTGGTGTTCATTTGGGCTAGTAATGCCTAACAAATTGCCATGTAGCCTAGCTCACCATTGCTGTCAAAAAAAAACCAAAAAAAACCAAAACCCAAAACAGCACACCCCCTTGCAAGAGTGGGACCCCACATCTTTCACAACCATGTAGATGAATGATGTGTTCTCCCTTCACTCCACTTTGCCTTACTCATTGTGAGTAAACACTTGGTTTGCATTTTGGTTATGCACTATCATCCAAACACTTGTAAAAAAAATATTTCTGAAGCACAAAAATATGCCATGTCTCACTGCAACTTAAACACAGTAGTACTTTAAAATCACAGGCAACTTCTAATTGATTTGACCTTTATCCTTCTGCATTCTTGCAATGCAACTTCTGCTTTGACATCAATACTGTTAAAAAAAAGATATGCTGGAGAGAAAATGAGGCCAAGAGTTATTCCAAGGTTAGATTTATACCAATACTCCAGAAAAAAACCAGCTCTTATCAGATGGAGTCCCAGCAAGAAGAGAAGCCAAATAAAATTCACTCAGTTAGAAATATGAAGCATTTGAAGGGAGACTAAAATTAAAAAAAAAAGAAATTGCAAGCCACCCTCATTTCAAGTTGAAAGTTTTAACACCATGGAGGCAATCTCAGAAGGTTCTTATACAAGAGCTTAAACCTACTCATGTTAAACCATCAAATTATTCATAAAAACAAAATCAGTCCTTGAGCTAAAGGCTTTCAGAAGGAAGACTCAAAAAACCTGTTTCTGAAACTGTCTGCAAGGCAGACTCCCATTACCTGCTACTCATGAGCTCTGCAAGAGCTACAGGTGAATGGGACATGCACATTAAAGATTGTTTTTGCTTTAACATAGCCTCCTAAGCCAACACCTCAACGCCAAGTGCTGTAGCCCCAACATTTATGCCAAGCCACTGGAGCCCTCCCAGAACCAGTCCTCCTTTCTATAGGCTTCTGTTCTTTTCAGCTACATGCTTCACAACCATCTTCTCATACACACTGGGAAGCAGATTTACTTTCAAAGTCTGAACCTCACATAGTCTGTTTTGAATCACAGAATCATAGAATGGCTTGAGTTGGAAGAGACCTTAAAGATCATCTAGTTCCAACCCCACTGCCATGGACATGGACACCTCCCACTAGATCAAAGCCTCATCTGGCCTGGTCTTAAGCATCTTCCAGGAATGAAATGTCTGTAACTTCTCTGGGCAACCTGTTCAAATATCTCACCACTGTCATAGTAAAGAATTTTACCTAACATCCAATCTAAATCTACCCTGTTCTAGTTTAATACCATTGCTCCTTGCCCTATCACATGTCCTTATAAAGAGTCCCTCTTGAGCCTTTTCTGCAGGGCCCCTTCAAGTATCAGAAGGTTGCTATAAGGTCTTCCCTCAAGTCACACAGCCTGTATTTGTGCTTGGCATTGCCCTGACACAGATGCAGAACCTTGCACTTTGTCTTGTTGAACTTCATGAGGCTGGGACTCCACTCATCACAGGTCTCCATTTGGACATTGAGCCATTGATCGCAACTCTTTGAAAGCAGCCATCTAGCCAACCCCATATCCAACCAAGCAGTCCATCCATCAAATCTGTGCCCTTGCAATTTATAGACTAGGATGTTGTGTGAGATAGTGCCAATGCTTTGCACAAAAAAATTTCCTCCTTGGTTTGCCTCACTGAACACATAACATTTCAGTGTATAGCTTTCTTCTCATAGCAGCACAGGTATTTGCCTCATCTCTGCTACAAGGTCTGTGAAGAAACTTTCAAAATCAGTGCTTCTTCATCAGCATTACAAAAAGCTGCAGGTAATTGGTTGGGAATCATGAGAGTGGCTGTCAATGCCAGAGGTACAGAGACTGTACATTTGACAAATGAGTGTCATGGCTCCAAGCCCACCAAAACCCAATCCACCTCTCCTTCCTATGGATAACACTTAACTCTTCTTCCATTACAAGCCTGCACTACTTGAATCTGTGTTCCAGCACACTGATGATGTCATTTTCAGGTTGGAAACAAAACAGACAGGTCCAAAAAGACCCCATAAATCAGAGGGAATCAATTCATAAACCTATACTATAAAGTGCTGAACTTTGTCCTAGGGAGGCCTGGAGCAGCTCTCCTATGAGGACAGACTGAGAGAGTTGGGGCTCTTCAGCCGGGAGAAGAGAAGGCTTCGAGGGGACCTGATAGTAGCCTTCCAGTATCTGAACGGGGCCTACAGGAAGGCTGGGGAGGGATTATTTACAAGGTCCTGCAACGACAGGACAAGGGGCAATGGGTTTGAACTGGCAGAGGGGAGATTTAGACTGGATGTCAGGAGGAAGTTCTTTCCAGTAAGGGTGGTGAGGCACTGGAACAGGTTGCCCAGGGAGGTCGTGGATGCTCCCTCCCTGGAGGTGTTCAAGGCCAGATTGGATGAGGCCTTGAGTGAGCTGTACTAGTGGGAGGTGTCCCTGCCTGTGGCAGGGGTTTGGAACTAGATGATCCTTGAGGTCCCTTCTAACCTTACCATTCTATGATTCTGTATCAGCCCTGCCCTACCCCAGCTCCAAGTACAAGCTTCTTCATCATTCAAAAAAATGTTGTGGAGCACACAAAAATTATAACAGTACCTAGAAAATAGTTCCTGCTATCAGCCTGTCAAAGCTCATTACAACCTTAGCATAACTCACTATTTAATTAACTAAATCTTCTTTAACTGGATGCCCTTTGGCAACATTAAGAGTTTCATGAACTGCAGCAACAGACAGCAGACAGGTCTTCTACGATAGCAGGCAACAGCACCCTATTTACTAAGTTATCTGCCACCCTGCCTATTCAAAGAACGGAGCATTGGATCTTACTTCACCTTGTGTACCTATGTGTACCTTGATGACATTTGCCATCTCAGCAAGTGTCTTAAGAACCATTCAGGCCTTCTACAACAGACAAGATAGGTAATTGTGTAGCCAATGCATTTAACATAGTTAGCTTGAAAGGCAAATAACAACCTCGAGGGTCACTCAGAGTAAGAGAAGTCTCATTAGTTGTGCCCACTATCTCTAGCTAAAAATCCAAATCCCAGGCTCATAAAGCTTTCAACGTGGTAACCATAACCGTGTACTTCCCAACAGTAAACCGTTCACAGCAGATTATTAGATATTCATTACAGGCAGGAGCTACAGAGAAACAAACAAACCTCCAGACCAGCAGTTTCACTTTGTGGCATGCCGACACTAAAAAAAATAAAGAGAAGCACTTTGCTCAGTTTCCCAAAGGCTTGCACCTAAATGCAGGGCCTTTGCATCACTTCAGATGTACAGACCATCCTCTACTGCCTTCTACTGTTCAGTTTACTCCACAAACATCCCTGGTATACAATTTTTGCTTCTCCTTAGCAAGACTTTTCTCTCATTGCCATCTTAAGCTGCTGCTGAAACACTCTCCCATGATTCCCGTTTCAGCCAAACCCACTGAGTTCTGCAGTAGCTGGACAGTTGCTGGCCATGGTTTTGGCCCAATGGCATGGGAGAAAGGGCAAGGCAGGTCAACATCATCTTTGCCAGAGAAACCTTGAAAAACCTCAGATCACAAAAGCTGATTATGCAGTCAGTGCCACACAGTTCTGCAGCGACGAGGATAGCAGGCTGGTAGCAAGCCAGGGGATAGAAATCCAGACTGGAGGGCAGGCTATCAGCAGGCATTCCCTCAGAAATATTAAAAAGGGAAGGTAGCAGGTCCCACTAAATGCACCCACTGACAGAACTGTCCAATTAAAAATACTGACAATGCCCATTAGCAGCTAATTTTATTTCTCTGCTTCCAACCACTTCTGTTTAACTCATGAAATGGCACTTTTGGGTTAGAGCACCAAAGCAGCTGGAGGACATCCAGTCCCTACCAGCATGCTGCAGTTCCTCACGTAGCAGTTATGTATTTCGCCCGTTTGTGTCCGACTAGGCAGCGTGGGTGTCCTGGTATCCTCGAGCCCCTTCTAGACTGAGCGAAACCTACTCCGAGGGACCAGCTCTGCACTGGAGCGGCCGGGGGCTCCTACAACACCGCACTGTCGTCTGTGCGCCATCCTTTTAAATGCGGGACCAGCCTTGTGACGCGTTTTTTACTAATGTTAAACACCGCGAATAACTGAGGCTGGGAACCGCACCGGTGCCCAGGCGCAGGCAAACACCAGAAGCCCAGGTGAAGGCGAGCTTGCCGCCCCCTCATGCGAGGGAACAAAACCTCAACAACCACAGATCAGATCACAGCAGAGCAAAAGCGACAAAGGGGCCAAGCGGCTCCCTCCGCCCCTAGGCGGGAAGCCCCCGCCCCGCCCCAACCCGGCCCGGCCCACTGCCATAACAGTGGCACGTGGCGAGCCCCGGACCCTGGCCCATTGTTGCCGCCCGCGCCGGGGGGCGCCACCTCCCCCTACACCAGTCCCCAGCTCCATGCCAGCGCTGGCTTCCGTTACCAGGCGAGTCGGTGCCCGGCATCCCCGTGGGCGCCATGCTGCTGAGACGTCAGCGCCGCTCGTGCCGCGGGGCCAGGCGACCCGCGCGCAACCTGTGAAGCGAGCACGAGCGGTAGGGCTGTCGCGTCACTCCCCGACGTAGCAGCCCCGCCCACAGCGCGGGCAGGAAGCGGCAGCTGGGCCCGGGTGGGGTGGCTGTTGGTGTGCGGGTTGCCTGTTGCTGGGCTGTCGCTGGAGCCGGCCGAAACCTCCCCCAGGGACCGGGCTTGCTTTCGTTTTTCAGCCTGAGGACAGGAACTCTTAAACTAAGAGCCGGGTTGGGAAAGCAAAGCCTGGCTCCCTAACAAACTCTTCTAACATTACATGCTCCTGTATTTACTCTAGGCAGAGTCGTCCGGCAAAGCTAACCAAAATGAGCCTGCCCTCAGCTGGTGTAGGAATCGGAGAAAGTTAAGTCTTTCAAATGCCAAGAACGCTTTGCAACTGAAGACTGACAGTGTTGAGAGCAAGCAGGTGTAAATATACGTCGCGTAAACGGGAGATGAGACTTGCCAGTGACACATGCACCATGCATGTTACTGGCACGTAAACCTAGAAACAATTATACTAAAGAAATCAAGCAAATTAAGGCATAGTTTGCTTGGCAGTCGAAACAAATACAACGTGCCTTATTTTGTCTCGAGTTTAACTTCTGATGATACACCTTTTCAAAGTATTACCAGAGGACTAGCATTCTTAAAGAAAGAAGACCTTGCCTGTTCAAAGTGCAGAGCAGACTCCCAAGCATTACACTCTGTAGCGAATGCTTGCTTGCCAGGGGGCAAAACAGATCAGGGAAATAGCAGCTGCTCTCGTTAACAGTGTTGGTAATTCAAATGCCAGAAATAAACACAAATATAATTGTTGTTTAAAGTAGCTTAGAGTTCAAAATATCACAATAAGTAGGAAGTGTGTAAATTCGCTTATTGGCCAGCTTTTCTTGTTCCTTTTGTCTGGTTCAGTAAGCTCAGCAAGCAAAGCAAATAGTGCAGGTGAAGATGCAGGGCTTGCTGGCTGTGTTATCAGAAATGAGCTAAGTTTGCTTCCCTCCTTCAGGCTCCTGGGCCTCAGCTCTGTGTGGCAACAGGAAAGCCTTTTATCAGCTTAGAGTATGGGTTGACTACATGTGCTGTATGCAATGGCTTCTGCATTTTCCCCAGAAAATTTTTAGGGAACCCAACATGAGTTAAAAGATGTTAACATAGATTATTAGTGGAGGTTAAATATTTATTTCTGAGTTTTATTTTCAGATGCAAAACCAGTTAGTTACAAGTCTTTCGAGTCCATTGCAGTCTAGGAACTTTTATAATCAGCTGTTACTTTGGTTAATGGTGATGCAAGTACATGTAAAAGTGTAGCTTTATGTTTAAATTAAGTATATGGCTAATTCACCTTCAGAAAAAATAGAAACAGCATACAAATGAATTAGACAGTAGTCCAGCCAGAGTTGTAGGCACCATACTCCAGTTTTGCATGGCAGGAGGCATTAGAGAAGATCACACCTTGCAGTGGTCAGTCCTAGCTCCCACTTCCAAAATGTGTCCCAAAATTCCAGTCTAAGATGCAATGGTGTGGAAACTCATACACTTTAAAAGCCTAACAACAGAAGTGGAATACAGTAAACAGAAGCAAAAGTCAGGTGCTCCTAGAAAGTTTAATTTTATTGCTTTTACACATAACTTGCATATATAGAGAGATGAGCGATGCTTTAAGAACTGTTCATTAAGAGATTTTTAGGGTGTACATTTACTTGCTTGACTTCTGGACAACCTTCAACCTCTTTGTCGTGCCACATAATATTGAAAATTTTCTCTGCCAGTAATTCAGGCTAAAAAGCTGTCTGTCTCCTCAGCTGCTTTGTGGCGACAGATCTTTGTACCACAGCTCAGCACATCCTTGTGTGTGCTGATGCAGTTGTTTGTGTAACTGCTGCAAAGTAGGTCGGTGAAGAAAAAAAAATAAAAGGGAGGGGGAAAAAAAAGGTGAAATTCAAAGGTGCTTTTGAAAAGGATCATTTCTCATATCCCATTCAGTCCTCAGTTTCACAACCAGTTTGAGCCAGTTTAACTCTGCAGTGCTGTGAAACGTAGGTTCCAAGTTCCACCCTGTGCCATCCTCATATTTCCATGCATTTCCTTGTGTGGCTGCTAGCCCTCAAACACAATTCTTCCTTAAAGGTCAGTTTTCATTGGGAAAAGCTCTCTGATCGAATTTTCTGCAGCTGAATGGTCTCCAGAGCTGACATAGGAGCGGTCATAGGAACAGCAGCCAGAAGAGAGGGCAGCAGCTGTCCAGCCCCAGACTGTGTTTTATCTGCTTGAGAAACTGGAGTTGTACATCAACTGAATGAGCACAGGCAAGGCAAGATACACTCCAGAAGGTGAAGGGAAGAGAGGAATGAGGGATTAAGAGTAGCAATTATGAAATCAGGTCATCCAACAAGGGAGTGTCAGCACAGAACTTCAACCTCCATATGTTTTTCTGTGTTAGAGTATCTCAGGCTCCTTTTCGTGGTTTAGTTTCCACAGAGACAGTACTGTGCAGTGCTAAGAGGCCCAGTGTGTGTCTCTGTCCTGAGGCTGCCACACACCTGCAGTTACTAAGATTTTTTAACTATTTCTTTAAGAAATTATATGTGTGCAGGAGACTTTCAAGGATTTGCAGTGAGCATGCCTTAAGCTTGAAAAGCTTAAGCTTGTTCTTTGTCTTACAGAATGTTGTTCTTATGCTCCCTTTCATACATTTAGGATAACACCAGGTGTGGCTTATGGTTCGTGGAGCAGTGGAGTAAAGGAAGAGAGAACACAAAGGTGCCATCATTCCCACCACACCAGAAACTTGGGAATTAGTCCTATTTAAACATCAATTGCAGACATGGTATCATTCATGTGAGAGTCCTGTTTGCTGAGGTGATCATAAGTGAAGCAAACATCTTCCTAATTGCAACAGGATTCAACTGTAAATCCAAATTAATACCCGTGGCAAAATTTAAATATATATATATTTAAGTTATACAAAGCTCTGGTATTTTAAGTATCTTCGAAGGTATTTTCAAACCACCACTTTCCCTGGCTCCACACATAGCTAAACTCTCACAGATCTTTTAAAACCAGGTAGCATTTGAAGCAAACATAGCCATCTTTGTACTTGTATTTATTTTCCAGTGCCAAGTATCTGTTTCCCCAAAATTACTTTACTTGCGTGTCTGGATATTCAAATGGAATACTTATCTTATGCATGCACAAGATCAAACACATGGGTTTATCACATTCTTTGAGCTTCTGGCTACATTTTAGATAGCTCTATAATATTAATTACAGAATTATGCCTTCCATTCCCATATTATCACCTTGTATTCTTGAGGATGCTGTCCCCAATGGGCTATTCACGTAAGTAATCCTTATTTAAACAAGAACAGTGTTATTTCAGAGTTTATATCTGAGTGAAACATTCACAGCACCATGCAGCAATCTGAAAGACAAAACAATCTGATTTAAGAGCACAGCTCTTGGCACTCTGTTCTCTAAGGTTACTTATCACTTCTGCTATTTTGCTGCAGATGGATTCTTGCCCTGTTTCAGATGGCTACATTACACTATCGGTTTTCTACTTAATAATTAATTTCTATTTAATAATTAATTTTCTAGCCTCACAACTTAGAGGATTTTTTTTTGTCTGTGTGTGTGATCTGAACACAGATTGTTTCACTTAAGTAAGTTATTATGTTAGCATTTTTATTCCAGGATCAAAATATTATCAGAAATTGTAAGAAAGCTAATTGTTTCAAAA
Source organism: Eubucco bourcierii (assembly GCA_013396675.1). NCBI lineage: Eukaryota > Metazoa > Chordata > Aves > Piciformes > Ramphastidae > Eubucco > Eubucco bourcierii. Next base: position 285,744 of record VWZE01026254.1, on the reverse strand, counting down.
TCTACTCTAAGCACACTCCAGGTGCCAAAATCGCCTATTAAATGTATGCAGCTTAAATGACTGTCAACAAAATTAGTCAACTTATCATAGAACAGATTTTAGACTTCACTACTTAAAAAAAAGCCCAAAGTCTCCATCACAGTGAAAACAAACACACTAAAGTGACCTGAATATAGCCTTATGCACTTCTATAGAGAATTTGTGTTGAGCAAGAAAACATATTAAATGCCTAGAAGGGCTGAAATGCAGGCATGAAGAGGACTGGGAATTCAGTAGTGGATGTAGTCTTAACATTTCATCCTTACTGCTGCACAAGTCAAACTGTGTCAACTGTTTCCGGTTTGTGGCACTATTAAAACTTTCAGTATGGATCCTCAGGAATCTACATCAAATTCATAGGAAAGAGAGGAAGAACCACTGCAGACTTAAAAGCTGCCCCAAGACAGCATGGAAACTGTGGGAAAGGGGCCAGGTCTCATCCAGCTAAAAGTATGCTCTAAGGAAAACCTGTTCAACATTTAGCGCAGAGAATTAGAAAACATTTTGTCATTTATATGCATGAGATTCTCATCTTCTTTCTCCCTGGCCAAGTGAAGTTTGAGCTGCACTGCCTCAGTCAAAGGCAGAATGACATGTGTATTAGTTCAGGCCAGAGTGGTTATGGAAGGTTTCTTAAGGTACCTCCTGGTCTCTTACTTGCTGGCAGAGTTTCTTGCCTTTGTTGCCAAACTTACACAAGCTGAGGCCTTAAAGCCAGTAATTTATCATGTTCTCCGTTCAGTAGGCAGTGCTTCAAATGTCAGCTGAGAGTCCAGGGCTCACCTCGTGAAGGAGAACTGGAAGGTCTTAATGACAGTAGGCATGAGGGTGATGGCAAGGCAGACAGAAACAGTAACTTCACAGGCAAGGAGGCAGTCCTGCGGTAGCCAGTCAAGAACAGCAGGTCCAAGTTCAGCCCAGAGACTAGTGATCACTATACAATCCACATCCACAAGACTTTAAAACTGCATGGTTCATTTAGCTTGTTTTAAATTCTAACCCACTAGGTTGCAACCCTTTGTGAAAAACAGCTTGTGACTGCAGACACAGCAATAACATTTTCTCTACCCTTTTATACAGCAGTTCCAATATCCTCTGTCTTCAGAGTGGTTTGAGCAATGCTATCCCCTCTTGTGTTTGATTCACTCTGACCAGAATAGCAGAAAGAGAGAGGGAAGCAGGAAGCTGATGAGAGCAAGGAGACAAGGGGGAAAGACTGGAGTCCCAGACATGAGCTAGGAAACAAATGTAAGGACCAGTTCCAGAAATATGAACCCTCTAAGGAACTGGCTTATCTGTAAATATTAACTGAATAAATTGTTTTCAAATCAAAATATTGAATGAAAGAAATATGCAAGTGGTACAGTAATGCTGAAAGTCCTGCGTATCTTAAGATATGAAGAAATACTCACAGATCATATTGGTTCTAAATCTTGCCCAACCTTCAGAAATTGAATTGTGAAGAAGAGGAAGCCTCTTGCATCTGCAAGAAGTAGTGACAGCAGAAACAAGAGACACTGACAGGGAACTGCCATTGTTCTTCCTTTCTTTAGATATGAGCAGTATAAATTTACATTAAAACAAGCATACCCAGAGCATGCTTTGTCACCCTAAATGCCTAATAATTCCACCCTGCAGTTATTTACACCGGTCAGGTTTTATTCTTTGGCTAGTTTTCAACATGGAAGTGAGAAGTTTCTTCAGTAGACTATGGTGTACAATAATTCCCTTTGATGCTTTTTGGGTTGTTTTTTTTTTGATGTCTCTTTTTGTCATGTCAAACTAAAAGACTTTTGTGCCTTAACACTCATAAAGCCTAAAATGTATTTAAAAAATAACCTAATACCTGTTGACAAGACTGTCTCAGCATTGCTACATCTCATTAGCATTTTCCATTTATGTTTCCCAACTGTTCCTTAGATCAGGAACAGGCTACACTTTGTACAGTGCCCTCATGTAACAGTTTTTGCCAGCAACTTAAGCTTGTAAATGCCTTAAGAGGGCTGCAACTGAAAGTGGATCAGAATCTCCTTTTATGTTCTGGCACACGAAAATACTTTGTATTACCTTCTTTTCTTCTCTCCATCTGCACTTCTACATGCATGCAGAGTAAGGTACATTGGGAGCTGCAAAGCCACCTGCAGTATACAAAGAGGGTGTGAGCTGGGGGATAGGCCAATCAGGCTTAACACTTCTCTGCTCTCATTGCTGTATTGAGCTAAACTCACTGCAAGAACCTATGTTTTGATGCTGGAAAGTGCTGGTGGAGTAATCTGTGGGGCTTATCTTCATTTTCCACGTGATCCTTCCAAAGATGGAACCATCTTTTCATCTGCAGTTAGTGGCTGAATAGTCATAGTATCATTCTTGTTTATTGAACATTCTAATAAGTACTCCAGAAGTATCAATTAAGATTAAAATTATTAAATAAAAACAAAGAGAACAATAATTTATTTATTGGCTTAGTACAGATCAAGAATAACTGTTCTGAACAGGCAGAAGTAAAGTATCTCCCTTCAAAATGTGTGATTCAAGGGAGTCTTGAGATCATTAAACAAGTGAACATTTCCAGTCAGAAACATTTAAGCTCTAAAGGACAGCTGTTAGAAGTGGGGAAAGGGCAGCTGCAGAAAGAGAGTTAGAAAGTAATTTGAGACAGAAGCACTCACAGAAAAAGAGATATTTCCTCAGAAAATGCAAATGAACAGCCACTGCCAAAGGCAAACCTGTCTGCAGAGTAACACTTAGGTTAAATGAAGTTAAAAAAAAAAAAAAAAGAAAGCAAAGTATTAACTCTGAACTAGGTGCTGCCATAAGGAGCTATTCCACTCTAGCTATTCCAGTTATCCTCTGCAAATAAATCCAAGCAGGCAATCTGGCTTCTTGTTCTAGCTTGAAGAAACAATGTCTAACAAAAAAATCTGCCCAAACTCCCAGAAGAAAAAGACTGGCAGAGTAGTCAGCTGGGGCAAATCATAAATGAGGTTTCATTTTTGCATACTGAAATAAAAAGAAAAAGACAGTTATTGTGCTTGCCACAAGTGTAAGTCCAGCTTCTTGTGAATTCACATGCAGCAATATTCAAGGGAAAAATGAGGAAAAAGTTAAATATAATACAATGGCTAAAGAATGCAATAATAATTGTACATTTTGTTTGCATATCAAACTATTACCTTCAGCCCCTTTTTCCACAAGTCACTTTAGATAAAAACACAGCTATTATTTCTGAGTTGTTAGCAGTGTTTGTTGGACAGTACAGTTGCTTGCCAGCTTGCTGTGCAAATCAGGCCAAAAGTTAGAACTGTCATGGAGCCTTGTCCCTAAAAGATGCACAGGTAACATCAAGACTTATTCAGCATCCTGTCCAATATTAAATTCTGTGGTTTTAGTTTAATCACACTGTCAGTTGATGAGACCTCAAAGATGTAGTGTGTTAACAGCATTGTCTGCCCTACATATTCATCAGGTTCACTCACACATCCAACAGACTGATTTTCATGTAATAAAAGAGTTAAAACTATGAGTGTGTTGTTTGGGGTTTTTGTTTTTGCTGTTTGTTTGTTTGCTGAGGGTTTTTATTTCACAGGAGGTAGGATTTCCTTTCTCCTGGATGGCCTGCAGGTCGCAGGCATTCATCAGAAAGCTAGCATCATGTCCACACGAGGAAACCAGGATTATAAATTCTAGCTGGTTAAGCATAAACCAAAAAGCCAAAAAGATTTTGAAGACCACTTTCAAAAAGATAAAAGAAGAGCCAGATTTTTGTTGTTGTTGTTGTTTTTTTTTTCAAATGTATATACAGTAGCCTGCTGGAGAATTTATAGGAACAGTAGACTCTATTGAGAGGAATACAAAAAGAGCTCTCAGAGAAGATTCTGCTTTATCAGAAAATCAAACTAAATTTTTTTGCATCAGTGTTTCATAAGTTCCCGACACATGTTTCTGGTATCTCAGAAACTCTTCTGGGCACACATGGCCACTTGCTGCCTCACTTTTACACTTTTCTGTTGTGCCTGCTGTTGGTAACTGTCAGAGCCAGGGTACAAGTCTGAACAAGATGTTTGATGTAGCCATTCTACGCTTTCCTATTGTGATTTCTTTTTATATTGACACTTCAAATGAAGGCAACACTTGCTGTCAACTTATGCCAACAGACCTGATACAACCTGAAACAGGACTCTCCTTGCTTGTGATCTGACACTGGGGCTCTTCTGCACCTGAGTTTATGACACGAGAGCACATGTGATAATCACTTCTTCTGAAAAAGAAAGCATTGAAAGGTATTTTGAAGAGAAAAGTTTCCATGAACTCTGTGCAAATAAAACAGCCACATTTTGAAACAGGACAGCCAGGAGCAAGTAGACAAAGGAATTTATTTCAAAGCTTAGAATACTAAATCCTAGTCAGGCTTACATACAGAAAAGCCTGGGCTTGTCATTTAATGTAGCTCTCTTTCTTAATGAAGGAAGTGAAAGAAGTACTCTTAGTACTGGCTCAAGGTTTGTTGCCCATACATAAACATTATTTTGTTGTCAATAATAAAAGACTTCCAGAGAAAGTGCATAGCTGGGTCCCCAATTCCACAGTTACACAAACACTTTAAGATAATGTAAATGTGGATCGCTGCTGTGGAGTGGATAATATACTGTCCTTAGAACCCGGGTATGTACTCTCAGTCCAAATCCAGCTGCTAACAGGAGTGTTTTCCTCCTTCATTGAGACCAATTTTGACTGGTATAACTTCTACAGACAACAGGAACAAGCTGCATGAAAGAGAATGGTCTCCACCAAGAAGTGGGCAAACTGAACCACAGGATGTTCTGATGAAAATACAAGCCGGTAGAAGCAGCTCTGATCCAAGCCGTTTGTGGCCTCTAGAGGCCTCTAGATAAAAGAGGTGCCAGAAACTCTGTGTATGAAGAAAGGAGGTATGAAGGTGGCACAAAGCTGGTAACACTGTTTTATATCTACATCAGCAATTTTCAGAAGGTCACTAACTACAAAAATCAAGATCATCTAGACAGGAAGTTTTTTCAAGGAGTTGTTATATCTACATGTGCTGGTTTGAGGCTAATTGGAATATTTTTATGAAAACAATTAGATTACATAGACTACATAAAGTCACAGCTCTATTAAATCCATAGCCCTGGAACTTGACCACAGCATATTTTAAACACCCTTGAATTTTACCCTTTTCAGGGTAAAATAATACAGCTTACTGTATTTATTGTACTTACCACAAAAATAATTTGTGCCCCTGGAGTACTGTGTGCAGCTCTGGAGCCCTCAGCACAGGAAGGACATGGAAGTGTTGGAGTAGGTCCAGAGGAGGGCCATGAAGATGATCAGAGGGCTGGAGCAGCTCTGCTATGAGGACAGACTGAGAGAGTTGGGGCTCTTCAGCCGGGAGAAGAGAAGGCTTCGAGGAGACCTGATAGTAGCCTTCCAGTATCTGAAGGGGACCTACAGGAAGGCTGGGGAGGGACTATTTACAAGGTCTTGCAATGACAGGACAAGGGGCAATGGGTTTAAACTGGCAGAGGGGAGATTTAGACTGGATGTTAGGAGGAAGTTCTTTCCAGTGAGGGTGGTGAGACACTGGAACAGGTTGCCCAGGGAGGTCGTGGATGCTCTCTCCCTGGAGGGGTTCAAGGCCAGGTTGGATGAGGTCTTGAGTAACCTGTACTAGTGGGAGGTGTCCCTGCCTATGGCAGGGGGTTGGAACTAGATGATCCTTGAGGTCCCTTCCAACGTTATCTCCCTTCAACCTTACCTCCTGCCATATACATGCACCTTACCTGAAGGACACCTGCATTAGGACTGAAATCACACAGAGATTTTTAATGATTTCATAGATTTTCATAAAGATTTTCATAGATTTCAAAGCAAAGGCTGGTGAAAGCATCATTGCATAATTAGCATTTTTTGACCATGAGGAAAAAGAGAGCTACAGAACAGTCAAGGTAAACATCTTCAAAAGTATTAGTACCTAAATCTCACAGAAATCTGCCCCGTTCATTCTGAGCTCCAACTTCACAAAGCTGTGCCTGTCCCTCCAGCATGTACTGACTGTTGCTCATGCAAACATTGTATATAGAAATGCGTGGCCTACTGTTTTGCACTTCTGCTTTCAGTAGACTGAAACCACCTTCAGTATTCAGAAAGGTTTTCAGTTCTTGGAGGGCACCACTGTATGACTGCCAATGACAGAGCCTCATAAGATTTTGAAAAGTAGACTTTATTTAATAGGCACATCATTGCTTTAATAGCACTGGGCTGCACAGTTCACTTCACCATTCGTAAATGGTTTTGTTTGGTTACATTGCATTTCCTCAGTGTCAGTAGGATTCAAGTAAAAAAGTTACTGCTTTTATTTCTTTATCGGTTATCAAGATGGAAAACACAAAACAGTAAACAGCTAGCACACAGAAGCATAGTACACACAGCACTGCCTGGATCCAGTGGAAGTCAAGACAAACTGAAATCTGAGCACTGAACAGTTAAAGCTGCAGAACAACTACACTATATTTGCTCAGATGAGATTTTGCATTATGCAGGGTAGAGATGAATGTTGCCCATGAATATAACAAGGGACTGACTTTCTCATACTGAGAAACAAAGATTGTCCAACACGGACAAGAATGAGGGTTTCAAAACAAAAGCAGCTCACGTGAAATTAGCTTCCTTAATATTTCTGATTATAAAAGTTGTACTCCCTCAGCTGTAAAACTTAAAAGCCTAAAAGTAGAGAACTCTAAACCTGCAATTTAATCAGCTTTTCCCCCTATATTACAACTGTTTGTGATAAAATAAAACCATCTATAAGAGAAAAAAGCATAACATTTTGGATTACTTTCATAATGAAGTAGTTTACGTGGTTTACATATTTATTCCCTGAAAAACTGCATTTTAATATTTGACTAAATTCCATCAGTAGAAGCATATAAAATCAGAAATCAATAGAGGAAAACAATATTGCTCCACAAAAGAAAAAAAGCATGACTTCTAACACTGTTCTATGAACATCATCAAAGTAGCACATACGGCATTGAAACATTTTGAAAAAGGAGAAATATTTTGTAAGTTTCAATGTTCTTAGGTTTTGCATTCTATTTTCCAAATTGATATTTCCAAAGTTAGCGCCTTGCAATTTTGATTTTTCTTTTTTTCTATCACGAATAGGACAGACAACATAAAACCAACAATGCAGAAATCTAGCGTGCTGCACTCTTTAATATGCACTAGTTACTAGCACTTCATACCGATGGTACCTACTGTATTTGTAAAACTCGATTTAAAATCAGCTTGTCAAAGCTTTTGAGAAGCAATCTGGGCAATAAGTGGGTATTTTTAGTGTCTACCACAAATATGGCCAATTACAGAATCAGAGGTCGCTCTCTCCGTACAGGGCTGATGAAAAAGAGGTGTAATCCAGAGCCCCAGGAACAGAACCTGGGCCGGTGTACGGAGGCATTCTCTTGATGCAGTACTGAGCCTGCTCAGGAGGCAGCTCCCGACGTAACTCATCTGCCAGGATATAAGGCTGGAAGGAGGGAATGGATTGACAAATTCAGTATATGCTTTTCAAAGTCACAAAATATATTGATTTTCTGTAGCTATGACTGACTTGCTTTCTGACAGCTATGTACTGTGTGCAGTTCTGGGCCCCTCAGTTTAAGAAGGACATTGAGGTGCATAAGCATGTCCAGAGAAGGGCAACGAGGCTGGTAAGAGGCATCGAGCATGAGCCCTATGAGGAGAGGCTGAGGGAGCTGGGATTGTTTAGCCTGGAGGAGGTTCAGGGGAGACATTATTGCTGTCTACAACTACCTGAAGGGTAGTTGTGGCCAGGAGGAGGTTACTTTCTTCTCAGGCAACCAGCACCAGAACAAGAGGACACAGTCTCAAGCTGCACCAAGGGAAGTTTAGGCTCGAGGTGAGGAGAAAGTTCTTCACTGAGAGAGTCATTGGCTACTGGAATGGGCTGCCCAGGGAGGTGCTGGAATCACCATCCCTGGAGGTGTTCAAGGCGGGTTTGGACGTGGCACTTGGTGCCATGGTCTAGTCTTGAGGTCTGTGGTATCAGGTTGGACTTGATGATCTTTGAGGTCTCTTCCAACCTGAGTGATACTGTGATACTTAGACATTTTGCCTATTTTTCTGAGACCAAATATATTCTTTGGTAATTTCTGTCCCTAAAGAAGAGCTGAAGGGGACAATCCTCCCCACAAATTTAGTAGGTCAAAATCTAGTCTCAAGATACCTGACTGTGTTATATTAGCTACTGAGTACTGTGCAGCTAGGCAGACTGCTACAGTCACAGCTCATCCATGGACAGCTACTCAGTAGCTCTAAAGCACAACACTGCTTTAGAGACATTTTCAGTTTAGATCTGGTTAGTTTCAATGTCCTAATGTATTTGCAATGAAAGATGCATTATGGTTTGTAATGGTTTGCATATATGATATGAATGTTGTGATATGTCTGTTAACTCTATTAACATACTTGACAGTATTTAAAATAGCAACACAACGAAACCCAGTTTTTCCTGAGACCTTGTCTGTTATCCTCCACATTAATTTCTACTGCAAACGTGTCTGGAATTCAAAATGTGGACCACAGTAACTGAGATCATGAAATCAATACAAGCAGCCACAAGGAGAAAATCAATAGAGCGAGCTTGGGCAAATAGACCTGTACAGCTGTGATCTCTCCTTTCTCCATAGACAGGATTAGTTTCCTAGCAGCACTGTTTATGACCCCGGACTACTCCAGAAGCTCTTGTGTTGTCACTATTCTCCCTTTCATCTTCATGCAACACTCACAAGTGTATCTGGTTGTTGAGAGGAAAGTATGCCAAATTCAAGAGCTTTCCCCAATAATTCATAACTAGAAGAGGCCTTCACTTTGGACAGGGGTATACCACACTGCATCACCATGTTGGATGAACTGTGAGGTCACAACATGGCACACAATTAGGTGTAGAATGCAGCTGACCCAGGTTCTGTTCCAGGGGGCCTAACTCTACATGGGAACACCCAGACAACAGCAGTTCCAGTAGGGGACTGTAGGGGTCTGCAGGGGTCCCCTCTGATCAAACCTGTTGTGCAAAAATAACCATTATACTAACAAACTGGTTTTGTCTTGTCCAAGATACGTAACTTCTATGTTGGCTCTTTGTGATATGAGGGTATGCAGACTAAGCCTTGAATTCTGCACTAATTTTAACTCAAGAGTCTTGTTTCCAAACAAGAAGAAAAGGCAAGTGCTTACAGTCTTACAAACTGAAAACAAAGCTTCACTATAAGGCTTGTACAAGACTTTCAGCAAAGAAGGGCTAAACAGGAGAGCTGTCAAATCTTTACAGACAGCAGCATGATGACTGACCTTATCCGAAGCCAGGATTCTGAAGGAAGCTATGACTTGCTCAGCTGTGTCTGTGTCTGCTGTTTCTCTGGTCATAAAGTCAATGAAGGACTGGAAAGTGACGGTTCCTTGCCCATTGGGGTCAACCAGAGACATGATTCGGGCAAACTCAGCTTCACCCTTTCACAGAATCCAAAACAAAACAAAAATGGTCACCATAATACCAATTGCACATCTCTCATGAACAAGGAGGGATCAGTGATTACAATGTCTTAAAAGCACCTTAAAGCATCTTCCTGACTTAAGAACATAACTGTCAAAGTCAATAAAATTTGGGATCTTAAATGCCCATTTCTCTTTTTCATAAAAGGACTCTGCTTTTGCAAAATGTGTTCTTTGTCTTAAATAGATAGTATATACCTTTTGATTAACTTTCTGCAGCTTTTCCTCTCTCTCATACCCTCCCCCAACACCTGTGTAACTTGTTTTAATTTAACAATTCATTTTACATCCCATCCTTAAACCACTGTAATTTAGGTATCACACAGGGTGGTGAAACAGTATCCCAAGGAGCACTGTACTCACAGACCCACTGAACTAATAAAGAAGGGAAACAAGTCTGAAAATGTCATGCCCAATATAGGATGGTTCAACTACAGCCAAACCTTTTTCCTACTAAAAATGGTTAACTGGAGACAAATATTCAGAATAAATAAATGAAGGAAAGAAAATGCAACCCCCGAAGCCTGGTTTATGAGAATTAAACAGCATCAAACTCATTCTTTCTCATGCAGATAAAAAAGGAAAAAGAAAATCTATGTAATTTTAAAAACTGTTAATTTCAACTTTTAAGGTTTCGTTAATTCAAAGAGCACTGCAGAGGACCACAGAATGTGGTTTTCAAATTTTCACTTCCTTTTTAACCATTCAAAAATAGAGTCGAAGCAAAGAAACAAGAAATTAGCATCACTAGTGTAAAATACATTATTAGTATTCTGTCAACTTTGATAAGCTTTAGTGTTGCTGTGGTTATGTTATCAGCTGTAAGCACAATCAATTGCTATCGTTTCTTAAAAGTCATACCAAATCATAACCCATTGAAATTAAGCAAGCTCTGAAATCATCATGGTCCATCAATCCATTCTTCCTCTATTGACCAAAACAACATAAGGAACATAAAAATGAAGGTTTGAAGAATCCCAGGTAGTTTGCAGAGACGTAATGAGTTTAGGCCATTGGTATATTTGATCCAGTGTAAGAATGGTATTCATCGATATTGCGCAGGCAGGTCACCAGAATCATCATGTATTAAAGGAGGAAGAAGTAACTAACATTTACAGACAGGAAACAGACATTTTCACCAAAAAAAGTAACATCAGGAAAGGTCAGGGGAGAGATAAGGGAGAGGAGGAGGGGAATAAGACAAGAATACAAAGACAACAAAGAGAAGGGCAAGGAGAAAAGTTTGTTACTAAGCTAGTCAAACAGATGCTCCAGCTGTGTCCTGATATGAAATGTCTTTGAAAGGTTGTGCATGGGATGAGCCAGTGACTAAAAAGTATTATTAAAACCAGTCTGAAAATAGTGTATCATGGACTACTTCAAATACTCCACTCCAAAGCTAAGGTAAGAGCTGTCTGCTGACATATAGGAAACAGGTACAGGGATTTTCCTTCTGACTGCAGGCTGTCAAGATGTGGACTACAGCAGAGGGGTAGCATCAGATATGCATACTGTCTTCTAAGTCTTACATTTCTCATCCTTGAAGGAGGTCAGTTGAAGACCTTGTATAAAAGGAGGTTTCTCATTTTCCAGGCAACATCACACTTCTGACATTCCTAACTCAAAGCTGAGTAAACATTAAATAGTAAGAAGGTAAACAATCATTTCTTCTGTATCCTGATACAGTGTAGTAGTTTGGAGAGAACTGTGCCATCCTAAATCAGGAGAGAGCAGTAGAGAGCTTGTATTGAGCCCAAGGAAAGGAAAATTAGCAAATCTGAATTGAAGAAGCATCAGAGCTCCCCATAGTTTTCCTAACAAAACATCTCAAACCAATCAGAAGAAACAACCTAAAAATACTTTGACAAATGCATAGAAAGTGGTGCTAACAGTCCATCTAATCCAGCTGTGTTCCCAGAGGCAGAATCTTTTCAAAGCATCATGATCAAAACATTGGAGTTTCAATCCACAATCTCTTTGATTGTTACATTATATTTGTCTATCTGAAAACAGAACAATATCAATTTCCTCTACCTGCAGGTCATTTCCAACCTGTCCTAGACTGATGAGGCAGGCTTTAAATTCATCAGAATGTAGATTGCCAGATTCATCCTACCATCCCATCACAGGTCATGCATTTGGGAAGGTGAAAGGAAACAAAGAAAAAATCACAGATGAGGTTAGTTTGTTAGTAAAGAACTTTCTGCTCTTTTAATAGCCATATTTTTACAGAAGTTCATGGAAACACACTGTCAACATCCTGCTATGAATTACCTAAAAAGCTGCATGCTTTAGGTTTTCTCTGAGTGGAAGAGGGTCCTTCAATTACAGAGTTAAAACTCTGTTTCCTCTACAGGTGCTTTTTAAAATGCTTTTTGTTGATAAGGCAGCTTTGCTTCCTTCAGATCACTGAACACTTTTTATCCCTACTCGTGAGCCAACATTGTGCGCCTGCAGCCCAGAAGGTTGATCACATCCCGGGCCACATCAAAAGATGCGCTGCCAGCAGATCCGGAGAGGTGATTCTGACACTTTCCTCTGGTGAGACCTCACCTGGAGTACTCTGTCCAGTTTTGGAGCCTTCAATACAGGGAGGACATGGAGGTCCACAAAAATGATCAGGGGGTTGGAGTACCTCTACTACGAGGACAGGCTGAGGGAGCTGGGGTCATTCAGCCTGGAAAAGAGACTCCAGGGAGACCTAATAGGGGCCTTCCAGTAATGGGGCCTACATGAAGAATGGATGGAGACTGTTTACAAAGGCCTGCAGTGACAGGATGAGGTCCAATGCCTTCAAACTGGAGAAGAAAAGATTTAAATTGCATGCTAGGAGCAAGTTCTTTACTGTGAAGGTGATGGAACACTGGAACAAGTTGCCTGGGGAGGTAGTTGAGGCCCCATCCCTGGAGATATTCAAGGTGAGGCTCAGTAGAGCTCTGGGCAGCCTGGTCTAGTTGAGGATGTCCCTGCTGACTGTGGGGGAGGTTGGACTAGATGCCCTTTGGAGGTCTTTTCCAGCCAGGAACATTCTGTAATTCTATGATTTTTACTTGACTCTTGATCTGATTCTATTACTTAATAACTGAATATGCATATCTCAAAAGAGAGAAGTACAAAACAACTGATTTCTTGTCTACATCCAAAAATATATTAATAACTGTCAAATCAGTTATCTGTCCTCTTTGATAATCTCTACAGTGAGGTTTTGCTTTGAAAACTGACTTTAAAAAAGCCCTACTGAATTGCAGGTTAAATCCTCCATAACACATCAAACTGAATGACTCTTTTGACCTAATAAATTTTCCATTTTTGCAGGTAAAGGAATTCCCATTAATGCCTTAAAAAACAGACTGCCTCATCCCTGTCTTCCTGTTCATACAAATGTGTGCATTCCAGAATGAGTTAAGATGAATACAGTTAAAGAGATGCCCTAAGATGGAAAATTATTATCCTTACTGATTTTACAGACTGACAATTTGGAGGAGATCCAAGGTTTTCTGTGTGCTATGCATTTGCCTGCTAGATGAATAATTTCTTTTTGAAAATTTCCATACAGTTATGCATAACTAAAATTATAGGTTTTTTGGAAAATGCACTGGGTATATTTATTGTATTAATAGAATAAAGTGGTGCTTTATTAGCCTTGTAACAGCATGCATTTTTGGCATATCCTGATGTTACTATATTGACTCCCTCCACCAGCTACACAAAGGGAAGATGAAAAATAGCAGCAGGAAGTCAATAATGAGAGATAAAACAAAGATGCAAATCTGTAGCAGCGTTTAGTCAAAACCCATAATCACAATGAAGTGAGTTTTTCCCCCTTTAATATTTCCATTTTATAGGATGATTCTTGCTATAAAGCATTCAAAATGCTTTATATCATTCTGAAAATGTTAGTCTAAGCTATTTAAAACTCTCAAAAAACATCCTGAAGACAGGCTACAGCAGTAAAATGAATCCACATGTTTTACTTTATTTCTAAAGCCAAAGATATTAATGTGTGACTGCAAACAAAACCACATAAAAACAGGAGCTAAGAGCCAGTGTCTCTTCATTTCCTCTACCAGGTGTTGGTACAGCACCATTAGGTACCTGGCTACGCCATAGGGGTGGGTGGTCAGCATGTGGATGAGCTCCCTAACCAATACATAATATGGCAGCAACAGTTGTGCAATAGGGAGCAGAGGGGAGTGAGGCCAGCACATCTACCAAGAAACCATTCTCTTTAGGAGAGGCATACAATGGTTTTGCTGGAGCTCACAACTGTTACCTGGTTAAGTGGGACTTCTCAGTGGGAGTCCAACTATTTGGAACATATTGTAGCAGGTTCTCACATTCCCATAGTGATTATTTTTTAGTTTGCATTATATACAGCCTAAAAAATGCATCTTTGCCTTTGCAGTATATCACACTTTCATGGAATACAATGGTATATTGCAATTAATGCATAGATCAAGCCCGTGCAAGGGCTTTCTCATTGGGAAATGGTTCTTTGTGTTTATTTTTATTTTTTGGAGACCTACATTAATCACTGAAATTATTTGTTTTTAACATATGAATAACTTTTCTTTGTTTCTATGTTCCTGCCAATACAAAGAAAACCACTGAAATCTCCCTGCATCTCATTATTACTCCTCAGAAACCTATTCCTTCCTCTTTGTGATTTATATGTGGCCCTACAAAACAACTGAGCTTCTGAGCCAATCTATTCTTAAATAAGGCCTTCAGTTTTCTTAATGCTAATTGACCTGCTCCTTTTAACAGGGAGATGTTATTTTCCTGTTAGTAAAATATTAGAGTGGCAACCTGCATGCAGAGTTCCTACTTAAAATCTGTAGGTTGCACAAAAATCAATACAAGAATATGTTAACAGGCATTAGGATATCACATGCAGAGCAGCTGCAGATATTTTATCACATACTTTGTAATCTTATTTTAAATTTACTAAATATACTGAAATAGGAAAAAAAAAATCCCTGCATAAAAAGACTTCAAAATCAGTGACTGACAATGTATTTCTGTTGGTGTCCCAATCTGTCCGCATACCATAAGTCAGCTATGCACCATTCCAACCACTTCTAAACTGCTTCTGTGATCCTGACATTGGTCCTACTTTCTCTTTTTTCTCTCTGCAGTCACATTAAGGAAGGAAAGAAACCAGAGTTGCTAAAGATTTGTATTTATACCTACAACTAGACTGTGCCTTCAAGCACAGCCTCCAGCAAAGAGTAGTGGGCAAGTATCAGCATCCTCAAAGAATAGCCACTGGGGTACCAGCATGTGTACATGCCTGTAGGAAGTGCAACAGCCTAGAGGGCTGCCCCCTTGCCTCAAGGGAGTCAATGTATTTACCATTTGCCGTCAACAAGGATGACTTGTAACACTTCCTGTCCTAGCACATCTCTAACTGATGAATGCACTGAAAGAAACACAAACTCTTCCTGCCCTCATAATTTGTATATGCATGGTGCCCGCTTACTCACTGCAGTTTGAGGCCCAAGTGCATGTATCCCCCTCAAAAAAGCCTCGTAAAATACTGGACCTTCCTTCCAAATATTTAAGACATAGAAACCACTTAAAATGGCTTCACCCAATTATTTAACTCTTTTTTCAAAGGTCTAACATTTCCAGAATTAATTCCATAACAGATTATGAACTGTAAGATATTTTTTTGCATACAGTCTTCCTTGGGAGGGAGTTCTTTCCTCAGATTTATAAGTAAAGGAAGTTGTTTCTAGAAGCACTCTACAGAAAGTTGTTAAGCTTATGTGTATCAAAATACATTATTTGAAATGAGTAAGGAAGCTACTCTGTATATCTGCACTTTGCTAACATCCTCAACACATGCCAGAAGTCAAACATTAAGATATATCTTAAAATGGAGAAATGCCACAGAAGTCAGAGCTACAGCATGCATAAATGATTCTGCTATGCTTAGGTATTTAAAGCTTACTCATCAGGGAAAGTATTAAGTTTTTGGATCTCTTCTGGCTATCCAGCACTGTGAACAGCAGTCCAATTCTTTCACTGTATTTTTTTCAACTATGGCAGGTATTCAGAAATGTTGCTAAGCACAATTCTTACACATACTGCTAGTTCCATCTGACATGGACAAGCTAGTATTTTTTATTAATGCTTAGGTTTGGATGATACAGTTTCATCTCCATTTCTATTTAAGGTGATCAAGACCATTAAAAAAACCTTTACTACCTTCCCTATCTAAATTCCAAGTTTAGAGTCATTGTTATTTTGTGTACTTTGAAGGACTCTTTACTCACCAACACTAAATATTTGAATATGCAAGGACATAGAAAGGATATAAAAATAAAAAAACCAAGCCTGCTTATCTGACGCATGTTTGTTCAATGTCTCTTTCTAGCCTGTGTAGATCACATCTGCCCATTAAATTACAGTGTAACTTAATCAGTATAAGCTTTTCCAGTCCCGTGCAGAAAGACTGTGCTAATGACTGAGTGGCTTTAGATCTCACTTTCTTCCTGTATTTAACTTGGCTTGTGCTACTAAGAACATAATTGCTGCACTGTGTCACTGCAAAAATCTGCCTAGACTAATTTCCCATTTCTGATGTAAGGGCTCATGTATGCAAAAAGGTCTTTCCCTTAACTTGATCCTTCCAGTCCTTTTTAAGACCTTCAGGCCTTTTTAAGGCCTTCAGACTTAAATTTAACATGGCAGAAGGTAAGATCTGCAGCTGAATTTGCCCTTCAGGCCCAGGTTGTTGAGGCCATAGAAACTGATGAAGAATCTGTCTCCTTCAGCTTCTGACCTGACCACTAAGGCTTCCTGCAACAGAAATAAAGGCAGAAAGGACACTACCTGAAGCCATTATAACCTGGGGAGGGGAAAAAAAAAGAAAAAAAAAAAAAAATAAAGACAGCAAGGGATAGACAAGGAGCTGGGAAGCACTCAAGCTGCACTTTGTTGTCATAGCTCATCTCCAATCTGCTGCAGCCGTTTGACACAAGCACCCTCTTCCAGGCCAACACAATCTTTCCTGAGGCCTTACTGTGTCTTCAAAGTGTTAAAGATCTGTAATTACAGGGTTGGCTGATGTAGGATTTAGCTTCTCCCTCTGAAACCTACTGAGGCATCAAGAGATGTCTGTAATACCTCCTCAGCCACTGAACCAGCCATGACATAGGCTTGCCAGAGAATTCAGCTATGAACTACAACAATACAGTGACACCAGAAATGGCCATCTAGTATAAGGTATGTTAGGCCTCAGTCACCTTGCTTCCTTATCTTTAGGGAGCCACCAAATCTTCAATCAACTTAGCTGGTTTCTCTTAATTTGGTCTCAAATATTGGTGTGTGATTTATCCAGGCTTGGGACTCCACCTGTTTTTAACAGCTCGGTTATCTGCTCCAGTACATTTGGAAAGCCATTTCATATGCTACCTCCTTCCAGCCCAGGAAATTTATCTCTGCTTCTGTGAAGCTATCTTCTGCTTTCTTAAAAAGTATAAAAAGGAATTATGCTGTACTAAAATAACAAGATTTTCTGCAAAATCTGTTCCTGGTTCATGTATAGCTAACCATACTTGTTTCTTCAGAAAGCAGAGATTCTGCTTTTCTTTCTAAACAGTTGTAGATATTCTACAGAATATTTATCAAACTATGACTGTCAGCATCCAATGCACATCAAGTATAAGTCCAGGCCTGGGTAACCATTTTGAGTGGAGCTGAACAAAGAGGGTGTTAGTGAAAAGAAATGAGTACTTTGCTGCAGCCCAAACTGATCTGAAGAAGCCCACTCATTTGGTAACTGAATGTAAGTAGGGGGTTAAGCATAGTCTGCTAACGAGCACAGTCTGCTAACTACACAACTCCATACTGAGAAAAAAGACAAGTAGTTGGTGCTGCTTGATGGTAATCTTTTTTTAAGCGTTTGAAATGTGAACTTTATTTTGAAGATGGGTTCATGTGAGCATAGTGCCAGCAGAGCTAACTTAGGTGCAGATTATTCCCCAACTAGGAGCGTCATAATCCCTGTCTGCATGTAGTTTTCTATTGTGTGCATTAATAAATATATTTTAACCCTGTATCCATGAATACTGTGTAGCTCAAAGAATGAGTGAGTTGGATTTCTTCATGGTATTGTTTTCATTCCTATTTTTTTAATCATCTGTGATTAGATATCCAAAAAAAACCCCAGCCCCTTATTTCACACATAAAGCCAGAAAAAATAAAATATTTTCCTCAACAGTTATCAGTGCATCAGGGCATCATTTGCATTCCCTACAAATCTGCTTCTAGGGGGAAAACTTGTGATTAGAATTTTTTTAAAATTACCTGTAAGAGAAATTACAGCTGAATTCAATGAAATACAAGCTGCTGGCAAGTACCTATGCCCTGCCTCAAAATAAAAGAGCATGTTATCTTCCAAAACACACAGATTTAACTGGTTCTGCCTGTTATTTAAACAAATACTCAACCATATTAGCAGAATTATAATTTTGCATTACATTTAAAGAGTAAAAAATCAATCTTTAACATATCCATACAATGCTATGATTTCACAAGGCTGTAAACTCTTTGTTAACTGATCTTTTTTTGCTGTTTTACTAAGAGCCTATTGCTACTGCTTTTGCTTTTTTTTTTTTTTAAAGGTTTACAACTGGAATGAGAACAAAATTTATTTTGGGAACAATGACATTGTAGGTTAAGGAAAATGAAGGCTTAATTGATATAACTGCACCTTGGTTGGCAAGCTTATTTCTAGCCACTAAGCTTAGTCGGGGGGAGGGACATTTGAGGCTTGGTAGTCCTGTATTGGTGCAGGGGCAGTTTGGCCTGCTCCTGGGCCTGCTGAGGATGAGTTAGGGGAGAGGTTTGGAAGGTTCTGGAAGGTTTTAGCCTGGTAGACCCAGATAGAGAACTGAGCCTAATTTGTGTATATATTCCTTTTCCCTGAATATCTTTTGCATTTCTGTACATATTTGTAAATGTCATTCATATATAGCCTCCAATTCTGTGAGAGTGTTTTTATTTTACACCCTTGAAGGTAAAATACCTTTCTGTCCTTTTGCCCTGGGCAGCTCGTGGCTCAAACCTTGACAAATAAATACTGCTAATTAAAACAAAACAAAACAAACAAAAAAAACCAGGAGTACTGTACCCTGTCAAAATGATTAAATGATGCTCTGAAGTCATTCATTTGTTCCTGGGTGATACCCTTAGCATCTCTGGTGAGGATCTGCGTCTCAACCTCATTGATAGTTCGAGCAATAGTGGTAAGTAGGAGCTCCCATCCAACACGGATGTGCTACAAGAAAGAAAATACTGATTTAATAAAGTATCAAATACATTTTGCTAAGAATATATTAAGTATGATAAGCAAAATATAATCTCTAAATATTTGTGGTACCTTTTCCATACCACCAACTCTATATTATGGCCAAGGATCATTAAAAATACAAATCTCATTCAGGAAAATATAGAACAGTCGCTTCATTAAAAATAAAAATAAGTGAAAACAAAATCCTATCAGAATGTCTGCCAAATTCCATCCTCTATTCTAGTTTCTTCAGATCAGAGATGGTAGTTATATGGCAGAAGAGGGCACAATGCATAAATAGAAAATGGAATAAATGGCTACCTCCATAGTATAATTGGTGTGCTTATTGTCAAACACCAAGGCTTCTTGTATAAGCTGATGATCTCCTTCCAGTTTGTCAATGTTGTGTTTATAATTAATGATATTGTGCTCATATTGCTTCAGCTGATTCATCTGGTCCTCTAAAGGCCCTGTCATTTCAATAGAGCTGCGGGCAATTTCCTGTTGAAAGAAACAAAACCACACCCCCACCCCACAAAATTAAGCTTTAGATTTGCTAATTTGATCAACTTCCAAATAAATATGTAATATATTGATACTGAGAAGCAACAGTAGTAAAACCTTCACACAGTGGAGACAAGGAATTTTATAGAAAACACATCTCAAAAGAAATATGACACATATATTTCTATAATCAGTGTGGCAACCCCACTGATCCTGGCATCCTTCCTTTCCAGAAAGCAGAAGCTAAATTGTAATTGTTTAGAGATTGATTTTTCTAAGCTTGAACACCTCGTGGATGCTCCCTCCCTGGAGGTGTTCAAGGCCAGATTGGATGAGGCCTTGAGTAACCTGTACTAATGGGAGGTGTCCCTGCCTATGGCAGGGGGTTGGAACTAGCTGATCCTTGAGGTCCCTTCCAACCTTACCATTCTATGATTCTATAAGTTACATCTGAGCTCACCACCAAGATGCAACTTTTACCAGCTTTCACAGTTTTAAAAATCATCTTAGAAGGTGGTAAAGACTTCAGGATCAAACAGCTGGTGAAATATCGTGACGATCACTGTTGCCTGCATATAAAGCAGAGATAAAAGAATTATGAGCCACTTTGTTCATCAGTTTCTGTGTGAAGGTTTGACACTCACCTCCATCTTGGTCTGGATCCACGGCCCAATGACATTGGCCTGAGCAGCAAATTGGCGACGCAGGCGCTCGTTGGCATGCTGCCGGGCTAGTTCCTCCTGCAAGGATTGATCCCTCTGAGGCACCAGCTGCTTCACCTGTTACAGTAGGAAAGTAGGCACAACTCAGTAGTTTTAAGACAAATGGAACAAACACATCTACAGTTAATATTGGGCAGCCTGACCAGAAAGACTGATGTGGACAGGGAAGAAATTCTCACTTCCAGTTGGATTTAAGTTCCAGGCAATTACAAAATAACACAGAATTATTTAACTTGAACTGCTATTAGAGCAATTTCTTTGTTTTTCTTTTGAAACACAGAGATTGAAAAATCACCTAAGTAACTATTCTAATAGTTGGTGCAAAGCATTTTATTCAAGTACAGTCATTACAACAGGATAATATGAGACATATGCTACTCATCCTGTATACCTGAAGGTCTCTAATAGGCTGCAAATACTTTTTTTTTTTTTTTTGCTTACCCTTCTGGATTGCCCTGAGAGATTCTGAAATTAGTCCTTACTACTTGTTTTTCATAACCCATTGAGGGTGTGTTCTTGTCCATCTAAATTTATGTATTTGGTGATTTCATCCATTCTGTGCAATGATTTACCCCTTGCATATTAGGTCTTGGTTCCTAGTGAAATGAAGTTTATATGTTTGCTCTAGAAGCCTCTCTTTAATCCCTCCCTAGTAAAGTTTAAAGGTAATCTAAGGGAATTACCAATTTCAGTCTAATTGGACACAACATTAATCACAGTATCACAGAATAATCCCAGAGATGTTAATTTTTGTACAATATTTATAAGAAGCAGGAGTTGGGTAGAAGAGACACTTGAACTGCTCTTTGTACAGAGAAAAAGAATACTAATCTTCTGTTCTGTTCTTTTGATGGCATACTCTGGCCCATTGGCTGGCCACCACCTCTGCACTAACCCAAACACATGCTTCTCTTGTGTAAAGGGTTAGCCCTCCTGGGTCAGGGGAGTGGTCAGAACCTGACCCTCACGTTTGCTGGATCCCAGGTGTAGTGTTCAGCCCACTCTCACTTCCTGTCTGGACCCCCTATATAAACAGGGGAACTTCCTCTTTTCTTCCCTTCTCTCCTTCTCCCACCTCGTGGCTAGCCTTTACCACACAGGGGGCACCTCCTCGGACCTCTGCCGTCCAAACTGGTTGTATATATGTACATGTACATATATATATATACACACACACATACCTTTTGTACCTTGCTAACCTTTCCCTATACCTATTTGTAACTTCCCTATTCTGAATACCTTTCATTTGTTGTTAAAAATCTCTCTTTTTACCTTCCAAATCATAGCGAGACTGTTCTGTGGGTCGCTTTACCCCTTCTGCCTTTTTTTCTCTCCCCTATCCAAAAGGGGCAGGGGGAGGAGGGGGGAAGACATCCTATTATCATTGTATTGGCTTCCCCTGAAAACCTAAACTCAAACCAGTACATCTTGCTCTGCCAAAAAGCCAAAAAGGACGTAAGTAAAAGTAACACTGAATGATGGGAGCAAAGGATATAATAATCTTGCTTCACAATAAGGGAGAGTAGATGATATTGTAGGAAGTTTATTGTGGTATTTGACAATCTCGAACAATTTATAGATGTATTTAAAGTTCTCTGAATACTTTCAATATTCCTAAACTAGAATGGTATGTCACACTCTCCTTTATATATTTAGCATACATTACCTTTTCCCACTTGCTTCGAATCTCTTCCACAGTAACAGTGCTGTAAGGATTACTTGCGCTTACTCTCATGCTGTAACTCTGAATGACTTTTTCAACTTCATTCTGGATTGACAGTATAGCCTGTCTTTCACCATCTGCCTCTGGCAGAGTAGCTTTAAACTGATCATGTGCAGAGATTAAACTCTAAAATCAGAAACAGAGAGGAAAAGCATGAACACTTTAATGTATGGTTCAACATCTGAAAGATATGTTGTAAATAAGCCAAGCTTCGCTTTTAGCCTCTCCAACACCCTATTAACATGTTATCTGTAGATAGAGGAAATAGCACATGTAGATACATTAATGAAACACAGATCCACAGATTGCATTGGGTTGCAAGTGATCCTGAAAGGTTATCTTGTCCAATAACCCTCCAGTGACCAGGAACACCTCCAACTACATCAGGTTGCCCAGGGACACATCAAGTCTGACCTTGAATGTGGAGAGGGCCTCAACCACACTCTGGGCAACCTGTTGCAGTATGTTACCACTGCCATTGGCAAAGAACTTCCTCCTTTTATATCCAACCTAAATCTACCTAGCTCCAGTTTAAAACCACTGTCCCATATCCTATAGCTACAAGCCCTTCTAAACAGTCCTTCCCATAGGTCTCCTTCACATAATGAAATATAGTTAAAAGGTCTCCCCAAAGCCTTATCTTCTCCAGGCTGAACAGCCCTAATTCTTTCAGCCTGTCTTCTCCTTATTGATTTTACCAGAATCATTGCTTCTTCCATGATCCCTAGCACATGCTTCCACATGAATGAAAAAAAACTATAGTAGAACATACACTGTTTATCACCAAGAAAATGTTAAGACAACTTTTTTCTTACATATGTTCTGCTCTCCAAGAAGGAAAAACTTCCCTTCTTGTTTTCCCTGGGACTGCAAGCCAAAAAAACAGACAACATTTACCTGAATTTCCTCTATGCTATGAACAATGAACATATCCTGTAGGTCTTCCATAGCACCTTCCATCCAGTTGTTGAAAGGAGCAGCTCTTTTGGCAAACTCCAGGTGAAGCTGATCAATCGTTTCAAGCAATTTCTCTGTCCTCTGTAGATGTTAGCAAAGGTACATTCCTTTGTTACTAGGGCAAGACCTAACTCCCCACATGTACCCACCCACACACAAAGTCATGCCTCATCTTTTCAAAAGCAATTGATTGTACTGTTGACTGGTTTCACCACCTGCTTTAAGGATTGCCACTCAGCATAGACTTGCTGACTGTAGTGAAGATACTTTCATATCCAACATGTTAAAAGGAGTGTAAGTTTTTTAAGGATATCAGGTAAAACTACTTTTTCACTACTGATACTTTAAGTATTTTTGGTTTTGTGGTCTATCTACAAATCAACTAAAATCTGCTGATACTTTAAGTATTTTTGGTTTTGTGGTCTATCTACAAATCAACTAAAATCTGCTTTAGTAATTTCTTGTAAGTATAAAAAGGAAGACCTGGTCATAGAGTTTTCACCCTGCCATACATGTGCGTGACTTACTCTCTTCTTAAGAAACAATATTTTGGAAAGTATCTCAGTGCTTTGGAATATTTACTACAAAAAAAGCTAACCCAGTGCTGCCCACTACCCTGATTAATCTAAAACAAGTATGAAAATGTAAGCTTCTAATGGTTTTTTTTGTTATCTTGCTAGACATCAATTTCCTAAAGCATAACACTATAAATCACATACTGTTTGTTACTGCTTTAGAACTGTTCTTGGCAGCTGAGCGCAGTCAAGTCTACTCCAAGCAGTTCAATTTGTTTGCAAATGAAACCATGCCAAAATAAAATGGAGATCTGAGAAAAGAGTTTATTGCTCTTTAAATTCCAAAGTGCTCAATGGCACTGATTCCAGATCTCAAAGAAATGGTAGATTCTCCCCTCCTTGCCTCACCTAAGTTAATGATCACTGTTAAATGATTTACCTCCAGTGCCTCTCTCCTTTTCTGAGTAAGTGTTCCCAAGCTGTCCCATTGGTCACATATCTTTTGGCATCTATCATTGACACTTGCAGCATCATGGTAGTCCAGTTCACTAAGAAAGAATGATGACAAATTTTTGTGTGAATTTCTGAAAGACATGAGCAGTTGCATTGTCCACAGTCCTCCACTGGCCCTCAGTAATTCCTCCCCTCTCTTTTGCAATATTTCTCCTCCAGGTAAGCAAGACTTGCAGTATAGGCATGTGTGATCTAGACACTGAGCATTTCAAGAAGCACAGCACAGGAACATCCACAGGGTCAACCTCCTCTGTTGTGAGAAAAATCGAAAATCCATCTATGGCACCCAGGTATCAAAGATAATTAAAGTGCCTGACTATCTTTGTCTCATCTATTCCTGTGACACAAGCCACTTGATCTTCTGAAAATCAGAATGCTTCAGCCTGAGGCTTTGTCAAGTTTTTGAAGATTGGTACAATTTTAAATTAATTGGCCTGAAATACACATTTTGTCTTAAATAATCCAATTATCAGTTCCAGCCTCATATGCTCTGAAATTATTTAACTGAGAAACAGACACCAAATAGTTTTTAAAGTATAATCTCTCTTTCACAAGCCTGGTAATACCAATAGGGGCTGCTCCTATCTGGGGACAGAGAACAATTTTCATGTTTCTCTTCAGGATCTCATCAGAGAGCTATATTCTAGAACTGTCTGTTCAGAGAACAGGGATTTCCAGAGCCACGTATGCCACCAGCATGGGTAAGTGCACGTAGCAGTAATATTGCTTCTTTTACTTGTTTAATAGGTTTATATTATGCTGACATAAAGCAACTTATTATTCTGCCTAAGACTGGAATAACTTTTACAGACTCTGTCCCAAGATTCTGCATTAAGTCTGTTTCAAATTGCATTTTTTTTTTTAATCTCAGTGGTATGTAACCCGCTTCGTTCTGCTGCAGCCATCACAACCATAATAAAAAACATGTGTTTGGTACTGTGGAAGTTCACTTTTATAGGTGTATCATCACCCACTGAACTTAGCACTTGGCTTCTCCTTGAGCACACTTTGCCTAGTACTAAACCTTGCAGATATTGTGATTATGACAGCATGGCAATATGAACCTAATATTCACTTTAAGGCTTGAATAAGACATTACGTGCAGGTAGAATTTGTTCCCTTCTTTTGAACATTCTTCTTTAGGCAACTGGCAAGAGGAACTTACAGATCACTCTGTCAGTAAGTTAGAGAATCACAGAATCATAGAACAGCTTAGGTTGGAAAGGACCC
Source organism: Eubucco bourcierii (assembly GCA_013396675.1). Taxonomy (NCBI): domain Eukaryota; kingdom Metazoa; phylum Chordata; class Aves; order Piciformes; family Ramphastidae; genus Eubucco; species Eubucco bourcierii. The sequence continues at coordinate 260,652 of VWZE01026254.1, read as the reverse complement.
TAGAAATCATGTAGCCCAACCTCCCAGCCATGGGCAGGGATGCCTCTCAAGTAGACTTGGTTGCTCAAGGCCTTATCCAACCTGGACTTGAATACCTCCAAGGAGGAAATATCCACAACCTTATACTGAAGAACTTCGTCCTAAGATTCAGTCAAAATCTACTCTTTCTGTTTTAAACCATTGCCCCCTGTCCTATTGCTAGACATCCTAATGATAAGTTCCTCTCCAGCCTTCCTCTAGGTTCCCTTCAGGTATTGGCATGCAGCTATAAGGTCCCACCAGAGTTTTATCTTCTTCAGGTTAAACAACCCAAGCTCCCTTAGCCCATCATCAAAGTAGAGGTGCTCCAGCCCTTGGAGAGGACAAAAAGAGAACAAAGCCAGCTTTCCCATGTGAAGCTATACTGTAGGCCAGAAGCAATGCTCATGCTTCCTCCTCCAAACTCTATCAGAGCAACCTAGTTCAGGATGTTAGTTAAACATCATGTTTAAAAGAGGCTTCGTATGTGCTGCAATTGATCAAAACTTGAAAGTGAAGTAAAACGAGGGAAAATAAAGTACCAGGGAGACTCAGTCATTCCCCATAAAATCTTGGCTACCCAATTTCTTCCAGGTATATGTGCTGTGGACAAATAGGTAGAAGAATATTATCAAAACAACTTCCAAAAAGGGTACCTCTGGGTCAAGAGTCATGAATCAGTTTACCAAGTGGCATTAAACAGTGTTGTTCTACTGTCTTTCTGAGTCTTGTATCTCTCTCAGCACTGAAGCTGTGAAGAAACAAGACTTCACATTTCATAAAAAGAAATTTTGCTTATTGTGAATACACAAAGTACTTCTGTACATGTGCTACAGATCTTCTAAGAGAACAGTAATTTCTATTTGTTTGGTTATTTCAAATCTACAGCTTTCAGAATGCAAAAAACATTAAGCTGCTCCTACTGATCATACAAGTAATTCAATCTTATCTGTAAAGAAGGAAAAATGTAGTCCAATTTTGTCCTGATCCAGAGCAGCTTAAGTATGGGCTCTCTTCAGGAATGGTGATAGTGCCACAAAGAATCTGCTGAACAATATACTTTAGAACTGCTTTAGAGACAGGCTCTTATTAAACATGCACCTAAGCACAAATTGAGCCCAGGTTTCCAGAGGCAAAAACACTCTTCAAATCAGAGTTACAGCATTTCAGTCTTCCTGGCTCAAAGTAAGTTGCTATTCTAGAAATTATAGATATCCAAGAGCTGCTGCAGCAGAAAATACTACAATAAACAGGAAATGCTAACTGGTAGAGTTCAGGTTCATGCAGCAGTTGTTCTACTTTGAAACTGCAACACTAGGCAGTTGAGAGATTGCCTAAAACAAAACATGGAGGTTTACTGATTTGGAATTTAGACAGAGATTATGATGATTTCTATAAAGGACCCAATCCAGTGATGAACATCAACAACAACCAAACCAAAACAAAATAGAAATACCCACACTGAGTTCAGTAGGCTTTATCAGATGGTAATGCACATTTCTTAACATGCAGACAATAGTCATTCTTTCTTTAAAAATAAGAATAGAGAAAGAAATTATTATTGTTTTCCTCTATAAATTCCTTGTGTGAGGGATTACATATAGATAATTAAAATAAATATTTAAGTAGAAGCTGTCCATTTATTTGCAGCTAATAATAACATTTGACCTTTATGACCATTCCTTCAGTGTTCTCCAAGGTCTAACTGAGCTACTGAGTCTCAGTGAAAAATCAGGCACTGATAGTCCCACCGTATGAAGAAGTAGAGAAGTCAAAGTTGAGCATCTCTAAAAGCAGTAGGATTTCAGCACCTTTGCAGCCCAGGCCACAAATAACTTGTTTAACTTGACACAGCAAATGACACAACTGAGAAGATACAATCCTAAAATAGACAGGATACAGTGTTCATTGGCCTCCCCAGAAGTAAAGGACACAGGGTTCAGAAGGCTGCTAAACAGATGCCGTGCCATGTATGCTACATTCCTAAAGTTTCTCATCACTTGTAAAGCTGAAACTGAATTAACAATGATCAGGTGTTTCAGAAACTTTCTTCAGTGTAAAGAGGAACAAGTAACTCCACAACAAAGATCAAGCTATGCCAGCAGGCGTTTCACAAGCTCACGTATTCAGTGAAATCTCCATTCTCAGTGTTTTTTCAGACTTTCAAACTAACTAAAAAACAGTGCTTACTCTGCACACTGTGCTTTACTTCAACCCCCTTAAATAATCTTGAAAAATAGGATTTTTCTTCTAAATCCATTTGAATGGTACAATTACCACAAGTGCTGCTGCTATCAGTTGACTACATTTTTAGTCAACTCTCTGATTCTTAAATTGCTAATGCATGTGGAGTCATACTAAAGAATGTGAAAAGAGGACACGCTTTCAACACTTGGCTTTTGACTGTTTTAACGCTGTTTTCAGACTGTTTTGCCATTTCACAAAGGTGAGAAACTGGAAATTGAAGAGTTGAAGTCAAGGCCAGGAATCTGACAATTTGATCTTGGCTTCTGTTTTGAACAGTAGTGTACATTCATTCCTGTTGGCTTTACAGATTTATACTGTGGGGGAGCAATGAATTTTAATATGTGCCAAATTGTCAAGATCAGAAGTAGCACCACTGATTTACAGTACAAAACCACTGCAGTTAACTGCATAACGTTATAAAATCAAATATGCTTAGCTTGATGTACACACCATGATTACTGTGCCAGAGTAGGGGCATCAGTATGTAACACTGCAGTCCTGTCAGTGTGAGAAGAGTTTTGCTAACAAAACTGTGTTTCACAAGCCTTTCCACAAACAAAAGCAAGTTTCAAACATATAGACAGAGTTGTGATAGAACTGTTGCATCAATATTCAGGAGTTTTGCTGCCATCTTCTTCTATCACTCAGGAGCCTTCACTATTCAAATCACTGACCTATGCTGATGTCAACAATACAGATGTAGCCTAAATGTGTGTAGAACTGATATCAGCTATGGTTGTGTTTTCTCTGGGTATAGTATGCTGAGTGAACAAGCGCTGGTCCTGTGGCTAATCTGATCAAACTGTGGGTGAATACTCCTGCTCTCCTATAGGAGAGCTTGTGTGCTTGATTACTTGTGTGACCCCAAGCGAGTTTTTTAGTTTCCACATGCCTCACTTACCTTCCTGTGAAATGAAGACAATGGCATTTCCAAATACAATACAAAGACTACGAAAGTAAGTATACTAGAGACAATTAAATAATCACAAAAGTCAGTGCACTGCCCACTAGTTTAGAGATAGTTTAGGCATGTGAAGCCTTTCAAAACAACCAGTATGCTTGTGGGGAAATACTTGATATTAAAGTGAAGATGCTTGAGCTGCAATTTGTGTAAGTGAAATTGTTTTCTAAGTTAAACAGCTCATAGCCAGTACCTCTCAGCAGATCATATGAACTGAGAAATAAACGCTTCCAGGATTCCCATCAACAATGGATTTATCAGTAGAGCTAATGCTAAAAGTTTACTGTTAACTCAATTTTAACATGTTTCTTTTCAAATAATTTTGGTCAGTTGAGTATCTATATTTGGTTGGGGGTAAGGGGAAGATGAGGGAAAGGTCTCAGTGACCAGATAATATACTTACGAAGCTATCTCTGGAATTCTTATGTTGGTACCTATGACACTATCAAATTCATTGGAAAGAGTTTATCACAAAGTTAAATGTCAGCAGCTGCAAGCCTTTAAATGGAACATACTTCAGCTCCTGGGCAATGGCAGCGATCTGTTCCACTCTGTCCTGGTGAGCAGCCAAATCGCTCTCAAAAGCTTCATGTTTCCTCAACATGGCGCGGACTTCTGTCAGAGAAGCAGATTCATAGTCCTTCTGAAGTAAGATCTGCTCTTTGCCTGGAAGAAGAAATTAAATTATTAGCAATTTTTTGGCCATTGGTTAGAACAACTCCAAATTTAGCCAACTTTTTTAAATGAGGTGTGGTGAAAATCACTTGCATGAGATGAAGTACTGCATTCCCTGCAATCAGCAGCAAACCGTCAGTGCAACAGTGTTAGTAAGAAATAGATATTGTTAAAGATCTCTCAGTAATTTCTTAATTTTTTGTATAGGTTGTTTATACTTAACTAAAATAGCAAGTAATACATTGCTTGAGAAATTGCCACAAAGACAATATATTGGCAAGAACTGGAGCTCTATGCTATTGTGGTAAGTCTTTTGCAGAGTGGACTCCCAAAACCAGAAATCACAATGCTATACTTAGCTTCACTTGTACTAACAATCTGTTACTCTTTTTCATGTTCCGCTTTCAATTTGTTATTCATTTCAGCACATAAAAAACAATAAAATAATTGAGATGCATGACTGTCTTTTGTACCAAACACTGAATTTTAACTGGAAAATAGCAAACTATTTAGAAAAAGCTAGAGAAGCAAAGAGGAAATCAGAAACTGAAATACTACTTCTCAGTAGCTCCTGTGCTGAATGATTAAATCTATACAGACAACTACAACTGCAGTTCACCGCATGGCATTCTACAGCTCTGTGAACTCTAGAGCCAGAAGGGACTGTTGTTTCACTTGCTACATACCAGCTTATATGAAGTTTTCCCTCCATATAACAGCCATAACATGTCACCATGAGTAGCTTATGCTCAGAAAATAGGCTCTCGGGGCTGACAAACACTGTAGTTTCCCTTCTAGAACCTGCTTGACAGCCATTTACAGCCTTGTATGCTTCCAGCAACTGTGTTATAGGATGGACTCTGGTTTATTTTCACAATGTGAGAAGATTCTAGCTGGAAAAAGCCAGAAGCATGGTGGAAGTAGGGAGATAGGGCAAACAAAGTGATGGTATCTATGTTTAATTGCTCCTAGAAAAACTGTACGTCAGTGTATTCTCCTATAGCTGTTTTAACTACATGTAAGTTAGGTTACCATTAAAAATCAGAATTACAAAGGGGGTGTAATCCAGCATATGGAACAAAGCAGAAACAAGTCTTTTATCATGTAGTTTATGTAGACTATTCAAAACATCATGTTGAACAAAGGATAATCACAGAATCACAGAATGGTAAGGTTAGAAGGGACCTCAAGGATCATCTAGTTCCAACCCCCTGCCATAGGCAGGGACACCTCCCACTAGTACAGTTCACTCAAGGTCTCATCCAACCTGGCCTGGAACACATCCAGGGAGGGAGCAGCCACAACCTCCCTGGGCAACCTGTTCCAGTGCCTCACCACCCTTACTGTAAAGAACTTCCTCCTGACATTCAGTCTAAATCTCCCCTCTGCCAGTTTAAACCCATTGCCCCTTGTCCTGTCATTGCAAGACCTTGTAAATAGTCCCTCCCCAGTTTTCCTGTAGGCCCCCTTCAGATACTGGAAGGCTACTATAAGGTCTCCTAGAAGCCTTCTCTTCTCCAGGCTGAAGAGCTCCAATTCTCTCAGCCTGTCCTCATAGGAGAGCTGCTCCAGCCCTCTGATCATCTTTGTGGCCCTCCTCTGGACCCGCTCCAACACTTCCATGTCCTTCCTGTGCTGGGGGCTCCAGAACTACACACAGTACTCCAAGTGAGGTCAACTCAGAATAACTCTATTAATAATTTCACACTTAACCGGTGGTGTCACTCTGTTCCTGGTTGGACTGATGGTGTACAAACACATAGGAATTCAATAGCAGTAATGGCCTCTACTGAATATTCCAATTAAATTTGACTGCCTACAACAAGAGTACGATTTTTACAGTTACATTTCATTGGCAACATGCCTACACGTTAGGATCAGACTATACGCAACAAAACCTGCAATTTTATCTGTTTTTATTCCAGGTTTCTAAAGCTGTCCAAACTACTTATGACTAAGTTTCTGGCTGGCAAATACTCAGCACCAACAGTTTAACTTTAAGCATTAAAACATTAACAATGTTAAAGCCATCTCTGCTCACCATATGCCCACTGTTCATGCGTGGAAGCCTTCTGCCTAAATTTCTCAGCCAAGTGTTCAAGTCTTTCCAGTCTCCGTATTTCATTCAGCAGCCACTCTTCATAGCCTTTCTCAGCTTGTTCAAGTCTCTGCCAAGCGCCGGCAATATCCTGTGATGAGAATACATGTGAAACAGAGGATGAAACTATGATCTCTTTTTATCCAAATGTGCAGACTTCTGATTCATTCATAGTTTTGCTCCAAAATAAGTTGTTGGGTTTTTTATGTCTGTATTTTGTAAAGTCACAGAATCATAGAAAACGTGGTCAGGCAGCTCAGGAAGTATTGTGGTCCAGACATCTGCCCTAATACAGCATCCTATTCAGGTGGGTTCATGAAAAGAACCCCTATATCAATGGCTTTCAAGCATAGATACTTGTTTAGTGTCTTCATGATACACTGCTTTTGCTTCCCATTGTACAAAGTGCATGTTCTTTTATGACATACCCATGTTATAAAAATGTAAGTGCTTTGCTCTCAGAAGCTGACAACAGCAAAATAGTATCAAGACCATTTGGTGCATATTTCATCTGGAATACAAATTAATTTAACTTTCTGTGGTGCACGAAGCTTTGTGAGCTTCCTCAACCGCCCAAAGCGTGAGTAGGAAGCTGAAGTAAAAGGGCCCTTATTTTCTGTCCATGAGGAGTGAACAACGGCTGTTTTCAGAGAGTGCAGTTATCTGTTTATCAAATCTAAGCAGCCAAAACACAATGACAGAATAGAGTACCGAAACAGGTTTGCTATATTCTACAGGAAATGCTTTGACCCACAATAAACTCACAACACTTATCAACAGATGAGCTTTCTTGGTATTGATTATTCTTATCCTCACAAACATTAAAAAAAATAACAAAAAAAATAACTAATTTTTAAAAATTGTAATAACTAATTGTATTGATGAGCAGTATCTGTTTCTCTAAGTCTAATGACCAAAGGATCACTGAAACCAATGGGCTTTGTTTAAATAAACAATATTTGGCCTTACTGATAAAGAACTATTGATAACACTCCCAAAGGAAGCTCTGTATCATCTCATTGTCTCAAGACAATTTGCACTTTGGGAAAGCCTTCAAAGAGTCAGAAGCATGCTCCAATGAAAGTAAGATCCTAGAATGAAAGGTATTTGTGTAAAAAGAGTGGTTTGATATTGATCAAGTTTCTGAGGCTGCCTTAAAATGGCGTTTTCAGTCCTTCATGTTGAAATTTTTGTGAGAACGCCAATAAAAAGAAAATGATACTGAGGCCTTCTTTTACTTACTGAAACCATTTTTCCCTCTGATGGCATGAAAGCTGGACGATTGCTGATTCTCAGTTTTGTCTGCAGGGTGTTGAAGTTGATCTCCAGTTGACATTTCTCTTGGACTTTGGGAGGTTTGTGTTTGCGGCGGTAATCCCGGAAATCCTCTAATTTCTTCTGCATAGCCTGCATTGTTTTTTCTGGGGTCCTGTTTTCCAGCCAAGGAATTGTCCGACGAATCCATTCTAAAAGCTTTCAAACACACACACACACAGAGTTGAAATACAGGCAATGGAAAAGTAACCAAACAATGATTATATTGAATATGCAAATCCTCATCAAGTTTGCTCCATTTCAATATTACTGACTTTGATCAGTATCAGTGCCTTAATGACAAGTAAGCACAAGATTTTCAAAGCTAAACAATACTTTTTTAATTGATTGGCCCAGATATTCTAGGTATTTCTAGGACTATCTTGTTCTTCAGAAAGATGAATGCATATATAAAGTGTTTGTAGCTAATTACTCAAAACTGGAGTTACCCAAATCCCCTGCCATGTTCAAAAGTGTTAGTGTTGATGTCTCAAGTAGTCGTGATGTCAAGACAGACAATGCTCAGTTCACATACAAATCTTCAGTCAGAAGCGCCTTAGTGCCAATGTAATAATAATGTCTTTGTTTCTATGATCTCAGAGTGTTTTTGCAGGTATGCATTAAACACCAGAGCTCTCACTTGTGGAGTACACACCTGTAGTCCTGACTCAACAAATTTTCCATTTACCAAGAGAGGACACAAAATGCCCCCTTTTTCATTCAGTTGCTGCCCATGTTCACAGGTGTGTTGTGAACACCCTGACTTTATAGTACACAAAGCAAATGCGCTTGTATGGAGCAACAGGATCCTGCATGTTCCATATGGTCAAAGATAGCTATATTTGGAGACTATAGAGCAAGAAAGTTTGGTCTTGGGGCAGATAGATGACAGTTTTCAAAACACCCTTTTTGGCACATAAATAAGACTAAATGACTTGCTGGAAGTCAGACAGGAAATCTGTGGCGAAGGAGTTACCCAGACTTTCACATGTTAGGCAAATGAGTTTTGTATCCTACCGCTGTGAAGATTTACCCTCATAGAGTCTTAGCTTTGCTGTCCTACAGAGAGTGCATGACTCTTTAAGCTCACAGTATTTCACTAACATAATTATCCCCATGTCACAGATACAGCTGTTTTTACCTCACTTGCTAGTCTCTCATACTCTTCCATCAACCTCTCATTTTCCTGATTCACAGCAAGCACCTTACAGATTCGGTTAGCTGCAGTCTCAGCCTGTAAAACACAGCAAATAAACAGGTCATATTCATAAACACATCCTGAGAAAGGTACAGGTTTGGAGAAAGAGAATGTGGCTGCTGCAAATAAAAAACACATCATTTTACAGTTGGTGATTTATGCTCTTAGGTTACTTAGACATATATTTACTCTCCTTCTGCAGTCACAGATTCCAATGGCCTGAATAAGGCACAGATCAGCACAGAAGCCAGTTTTTTGTACAATGAAACATTATAATTTAAGGGGGAATTTCACACTGCCATTTTAGTTGTCTAATAAGTCTTTTATTTTCAAAGATGACTTAAGTAATCCTTTAAAGTTATCCTATTAGGTTATTTTTATTTTATAATCACACCAAAAGAAGCATTAGTTTTGTTAGTCACACCAGAAACACACTCCATGTAATTCAGAAGTTCCAGACCTCTCTGTATCTGCACACCACATACATGTGCACCCTTAAGAATATATGCAGTTCGACTAACGACAGCAAATCCTTTGATGCCTCCTAACAAATTTAGTTGTGAAGGCACTGTGTAGCTTTGCCATATTTAAAATGTACATTAGTAGGTTGACATCACAGATCTAAAATTTCATACATGTGAGTCTGGAGTATTATCTAATCAAATAAATGTGTGTAGACTCTTGCACAGAGTATGTGGAACCTCCTCATATCCAGAAACAAGAGATCACAACAGTATAGGTATGTTGTGATACGGCCTACCAGATAGGAAAGGAAATTAAATTGTAAGAACAAAGGAAAAATATCTAAATTAAGAGTTGTTTTTTCTATCTTTGGGTTGGGTTTGTTTTTTTTTTTTACACATAAGTTGGGTTATGTCCACTTGCAGGCTAGAAATGTATGCAGAATAACAGTGGGAAATGCTGTATTTGGAAATTATAATCTAATCCTGTATGACAGATTTGCTGTTGTTGTTCTTGCCTTCTATACTAGTACTTTGATCCACAAATAATTCTGTTGGCTTCAGTGGGAACTAGACACAAATACTGTCTTGGATGTCTTCTGTGCCTTTCTGCATCTTTATGCAACATTGAAAATGTAACCCTAAATTACTACTCACCATGAATAAGTCTAGAATAGTCTCAATTCCCACAACTCAAGCATTCTTTTATGCAGCAAACATATAAGATGTTGAGGTGCCAACAAATTACACCATTTCATAGTATCTTCAAATATATTTTTTTCTGAAATAGTCTTTATAGTCAGCAAATAAAGACCCAAAATGAGAAATGGGAATGTCCATTGGAATTAAAGAAGTTCAACTTGCTACATGACAGTTGACTAAAACAGATTCAAGTGTTGGTTAGAAAACAAGTATTAGTGTTCAAGTAATACTTGCAATTGTTAATTAAAACCACAAAGTACTAAATTAGGGAAGGTTTAATCAACTAGTGGCAATGTGAAACAGTCAGTCAAAAACACAGCGACCTGAAGGGACAATTGATTAATACCTGCTCTGCTCCCGCAAAAGCATGGTAGAAGCAGGACACATATGTCATGATAGCTCTCTCATCAGGTTTAGGAGTGTTCACAATATCTACAAGAGGGGGGGAAAAATTAAAAAAAAAAAGGAATCGAGGAGTAGAAAACAGAATGAATAAATAAAAGCACAATATAGTGTCATTCTGATTGCTTTCTTGTCCACAGTTCTGTATTCTAGAAATGAAGCTGAAATAAATTTAGTGTTACATTGCTGGGTGCTGACGGAAAAAAACGTACACTAGGAATTCAACAGAAACTGTTACAAAGAGGTGGAATTTTTTTTAATAAGCTTGATCCTGCAGTATTGTCATGGAAATAATGACCTTGATTTTACCAGGACTATATGATAAGGAATTGGTACACCTCTATGTGTCGTGACTTGGAATGTGGGGAGCGTGCTGGTTTGAGGCTAACTGGAATATTTTAATAGAGAAAATTACACTATAGGCTGTGAAAAAGAAAACAATGGTGATGTCTACTTCACTCATAAGCTTGCGGAGATGTTTAAGAGAAGAACCCAAAACATAGATAAGTCACTCTCTGGGGCACAGCGTCTCGGGCGATCTAGTAGCTTCTGGTTTCTATCTGCCGATTACCTCACTAACCACTTTTCTTCTAAGTCCCCTGGCTGATCCTCCTAATTCACCTTGCGCGTAAGGCAAACCTTGGGGTAAGGTGCAGGGGTGGGGAGGAGGTGGAAGGGTGGTTGGGAGCCCCTCCTGGGGTCTCTGATTTCTGGGAGGGGAGTTGTGTTTCTGTATTACCTTTAACTTGTATATTTCTGTAAATATTCCTATATATAGTGTATATCTCTGCTTGTACATTGTGCTGAGCTGTAAATAGAGCTTCAGTCCTTAACTTCCAGCCAGCTGAGTTCTAGTCTGGGTCATTTTACAAAGTGTGAGGGACGGGGAACTCCCAAACCATCACAAGGAGGTTTTGACTAAACTACAGGAATCAATCTGGAGAGATGTTCTCTGGAAGATGCACAAAGATTAGTTATAACTTCAGCATTATATATCATTGTTCTTTAAATTAGTGATACTCAAAGTATGTCCAACTCTACTGCCTCGCTTTTTAAATTTTTCCTTCCTTTCCTGATTCCAGAGTTGTTCTGAGATGTCTGTGTATGTTCCTGTGTCTATTTTGAGTAGTAGCAATGTTTTATGTTGCTGTTTGTACTTACCATTGAGCATTTAACATTTTAAAAACAATCCTGAAAGTATAAGAGAATGGTTTATTTTCTGAGTATCTGTTACAATGATTTTCACATCTGTAGCAGGAATAATATCCAGGAGGGAGAAAAAAAAATATGGCATTCTGCTATTGAAACTGGTTTTTCACTATGAGCTTATTTTCATCTTGAATTTTTAAAGGTGGTTTAAATGAATGCACTCAAGTTTACTTAAAGGGAGTAATGTCCTCTATCCCACTCAGTAACCAGCTGCCTAGAACCTACTGGATATTATTAGTAAGTATGCAGAAGATGAGACAGGAAGGTTTGCTTCTATGGAACAAATGAATATACTGCTACTGGCTCTACCAAGACAGTGGTTCACAGAGAAAAATCAGGCAATGGGAAATAAGCTGAGCTCTAAGATGCTATCCTAGTAACTAGTAAGCAAAAGATCAGAAGAGGAAAAATTGCAGAAGAAAACAAGACAGAAGGTGAAGGATGAGATCTGATCCATCTTCTACAATCTCACCTTCTGAGCACCAGCAAATGCATGGTAGTAACAGGAAACATAAGTCATAATGGCTCTTTCATCAGGTCTGGCAGTGTTTACTACATCTGTGTAGAGAGAAGAGGGTTAACTGCTCAGAAATTCTTAAAAGGTACTTCCATCAGATTATGCTGACTATGTCATCTCAGTGCTGTAAGGATTCAAAATAAATACAGCATTATTCATGTTGCAGCTGCTTGTTGGTATCAATGCAAAACTACTTGAGATTAGTACTGTGTAAATGGGAAAGATTTTACTTTCTGAAATGGCAAAACATCTGGAGGCTGAGACTACACAGAAGGGTATCGTACATTCTGGCTTGTGGAAATTTCCAAGCAGATGGCAATGGCTAGTAGATCTGCTGGTTCGACCTCACTGTCACTCCAAAGCAACTTCATCTAAATAATTAGAACTACTCCAGAGTTAAACACAGTCACAAAACAGGAATACATTAGCACAACATCCCTGTGACTGACAGGATATTAATTCACAATGGTGATCTGTAGAACTCCTGCAGTCCTTCAAAAATACATTCTGTGTTGAGAAAATCTTGAAGAGTAGCAGTTCCGCAATCCTTGTGCCTGTATGCCTTTTTAGTTTATAGCATAATTCACTGAAGAGTTTGGCTTGGCAGGCAGATAGCTTTGTCCCTATTATGGCAGGAAAGAGTAAAAACATAGAGAGGGTGCAACCAAGGTGTAAGTACACTGGTAAAAAGAGACCTTTCCAGTACCTACCAGAAAGGCAGGAAAAGGCAGGTATTTTTACATCAATTACAGCTGAGTGATGAATGATGCTAGTAAAAGCTGCAATGAGTGGGAAGACACTGGTTTAAAAAGACCCAGGAAAGATGTGACAATTTCCAATGTTAACAGTGAGATTTCTAAGATCAGGACCAATGTATTTGCTGATTTTCTGTTTCAGAGTTGTGAACAAAACTTTGCAAAGTTTCCACTGAGAACACAGTGGAAGTAAAGAGAGTAAAAAGTGATGGTGAATACTTAGAAGATACTAGAAGAAGCATAATTTCATTTTGCAGTCACCTGCCAAGATAGAGAATAGTAAGATAAGGGCTATAATGTGCAGAAAATCTGGTGATGAGGAAAGAAAAAGGCATCTTACATTGTATGTGAAGAGAAAAAAATGAGAAAAGGAGAATGCCAGTAGAAGGCGTTCATTGGTAAGGAAGTAGAACTTCTGTTTATTCCTTACACAGTATTTCAGAGTAAAATAATTAAGTGGTGTTTGAAAGGGAAAGTGCAATTTAAAAAGTGAAAAAAATTACTCTTGAAGTATGAAGGTGAAATCAAGAAACCATTTGAACTTCAAGGTTTCAACCTGAATTTTCCAAATCATTTCCGATGAGAGACTTGAAAGTGAGCAGACACAGTGACGAGAGCTCTGGATAATTGTCATGTTATCTCTGCTCTACTGACAAGCCACCAGAGCAGAGTTTGAGTACTTGAAAAAGAATGCTTTGAACTACTGTAGGCAAATTCCAGTATTTTGGCACCATTTTTTGCCTGGAATACAAAATGTATTGGTTATCTTGAAGAAGTTCAGGGAACTTTAATGAATATTTTCTTGTTATTTGTCAGCAAGCTCTAAGATTTTAGTATGACCTAATATGAAACCATTTGTTAAAACTATGACTGTAAAAGGTTTACAATAAACCCCAAAAAAAATGTTTCCCTCAACCTAGCTCTCTTTCACAGGGATCATGGTGTTAGTATATTTTGAAAATTCTGTACTTCTATTTCTAGTTCTTTCATTTGAACATTTTAAAGAAGTGAACATGCTTTAAGCTGCGGACAATTGTATTTCCCTTTATTAGACTTAGATTTTAATTTCTTAAAGGCAAGGGTTATCTTTTGATCCTTTGCTGAAGTTAGGATCCAAAGTACTATAAAAAATACAAACATTTAGCAAACAATAAAGAATGAGGCCGAAAGTGAGTGCAATTATCAAATAAATGGGGAACAAGAAGGAAAGAAAAGCAGGTTGTTCCATTATGGCTCAGGTAGAAAGAATCTTGAAAATTTGCTAGGAGCAAAATAAAAAATGTTTTACTGTCTCTTGCTTGCAAGTAACACAAGCGGCAATAAAATACAACTCTCACCTTCTGCATCCAACATCTTGGGGATATCCAAATGCTTTTCAGCAATTTCCATGGCAAGGTTGATATTTCCTATGGGGTCATCCTGCATTAGAGATGAAAATACTAGTCAGAGATGGAAGTTTTTCCTTGAAGGAAGACTATCATAGATACACTAAAACTTACTATAATTTTCAATACTGTAAATTAGAGTCACAATTACTGTTCTTCGAAAAGCAGAATGTAGGTACACAAACTTTTGGTCTATCTACCACTTTACTTTCAAATGAAACCAGTAGCAAGCTATTATGTACCGCTAGGACTCTGATACAAATGCATTCTGGATAGCATAGATAATGTATGTAGTGTACACATAAGTTTGAGGTAATTCTGAATTAAGTACAGCACTAATATATAAAAGTCAAGTCCACTGGTCCAGCATGCTTATAACTAGACCGTCACCACAAAGTTAGTCCTGCATATTTTATAGCTCCTATGCAATACATTATAGAGATATGAGTTCAGTAAGTTCTTTGTTGGTCAGGTGCACACATGAGAAGCAGCAAGCACAGACAGATGAACATCTCTCCAGAAGAGGCAAGAAATTCCCAGCTTTGACTTGGACAGGCAAATCTGTACTGTCTCTATAAACTGAATTGTGGATTTGTGGAAATTCAGAAAGGAAAAAGAAAGCAAGCAATGAGCACAGTTCAGATAAGCAGCACACATTTCATGTCTTGCCTTACAGACAGTTATTGCTGACAATGGAAAGGCTTGTCAGATTAGGACTGTCCTTAAGGCAGCCTTCCCATATCTGTTTGGAGAGAAAATTCTCTGCATGAAATAGTAGGTCAAGCCATTAATGTTATTATCATTCTCATGTGTTCAAGAACTACTAGATGATCATAGTCACTCTGAACACTGTCAATGACTACAGAGAGAGGTTGGAAAAAGAGGACACAGAAGAGCAAAGTTAGAGATGCCGGAGGGCACTAAAATAATGTTCACAACTTTTCCGTAGGGAATTTCCAGGGCTTTCATTTGAAGACAAAGACTTCCTATAAAGGTATGTTGTCTCAAGCATGTGGCTTTTGTTACTTTGAAATGAACTTTGTGAGATTACTTATTATGGCACCACAGCAATTATTTAAGCTTCACAGAAGTCTGCTCTTCATGCACTTACAAATACCAGGAATCATAAGCAGTAATGCCTGTGATGTAGTCTTCCCATAAACATATCATATCGGATAGCCTTTCCTTTAAAAGCTGCATGATCAATGAAACCTGTTAGGAAGGACACTATAAATTTAGAAATCTAACAATTTGGGTATCATAGAATACAAAGTCTCTAATCAGAAGGTCTTACTGTATCATCACTGAGCAGTTCTGTGCATCATTAAGAGATATTTAAAATGTAGGCAATATTTAAAACCCCTAAACTTATTTTTGCTATTACACAAGACACCATGTGCAATACAACATTTACTAAATTTGTATACAAAAACTCTAGCTGAAATGAAATGCAACAAAAATATACTAAATTTAAGTGAGAACAACTGACTAAGCTAAAACACTTTGGACTATGGATGAATGATGAGCACCTCCTGTTTGTGTGTTTAATATTAAGTTCATGAGTAGAGTGCTTCACTAGTAAAGAATTTGTTTTAATATTATAGCAACTTCTGCATAATTGGAGATGCCCATCACCCATCCTTCTAAACAAAACTACAAACTGCAGTAACTAAAATTCTCTGTTACAGCTAAAGAAATACCTCATCTAACTTGTCATAGTCAAGAAGATCAGGCCTGTGTCTATGGATAAGGGCGTTGAAAGCAAGGCCGGTTTTCCAGCTATAAGTTCACACAAAACACATTAGTGGGGAAAGGAAAGGACAGCATGCAGGAGATAAGAAACCAAGAAACAAGACACCAAGGCAGCTGTTAATGTAACCAAAATGAGCAGTCAATCAAACACAGCCAGATCAGAAAAGCAAGATCTATTTTAGTTTTTTCTGCATGTGCTTTACGTGCCACAGCTGAGCCTCAGTGTGAAACCTGACCTGTTCTTATTTTGGAAAGCTCTGAAAGGAAAATAGTAATGCTGAGGCAGATCTGCTTATGTTCTATTCCTTTTCCTCAGCACTCATACTGTTAAGTTCCTTAGTACTGTGTACCACTTCTCAAAGCACAAACTCGATCAATCCAACTTGTTTGTGCCATGTTTAAGCACATGTATGCAGAGACAGGTAGCTTTGTCATTCCATGAATCAGTTTATCCACAGGAAACTTTATATTTAGAATTAGAGAACAAGCTGGTGTTGATGACTCATATTTTGCCCTGTGGTTCAGATCTGCGGTTGTCTTACAACTGCATAAATTAAAATCTTATGAGTTTAGGAATAAGTTTATCTCATTTGCATCACTGCATACATTAGGGATCCCATCATAAACTTAGCACATATATATAAAGCAGACCAAGTTTTCACATATTTTCATGTAATTAATTATCTTTTCCCTGTCATCAAAAGCTTTCTGATGGAAGTTGATTCCACTAGTAAAAACCCATTTGTAATGGAAGGGTATGGAATGGAAAATATAGACTATGATTTACCAGTCTCTCACATCACTGAGAAGCTGTACTCAACTAATTAAAACCATGATTAAGTTTTCTGTTTCACTGATGTTTATATGAGACCTCAAGATGCATTCATTGCAGAGAGCAGAGAACAGTACATACGTACTGAGAGCTAATGTGAAATTACACACTCCTTTTTTTCTAGGTTTTATTCTTCAGCAATGATACCCAGAAATTCTGACATTATTATTTGCTCCTCATTCTTCCCTCTCAAACCAAATTAGTGCCTTTTAGAAAAGGTACATTTTGCCATGAGTAGTACACTGTAATAAAAAATTTTTGTAATCTCCCTGAAGTACTATGTAAGCATATTAGGGTATCAGCTTTGTTTCCACTTGTCTGGAAGTACAGGTAGACATACAATTGGTGAATATTTTTCTCAGACTAGTAATTTCTTGATAATACTGATTAACAAGGATAATATTTGTTTTAAGGAACTTCAAGGTTAATCATCTGTTTACTGCTCTGCAATCTCTCATTTACACTACTCTCATTTACACTACATACAAACAAGAATGAACTGTACAATACTATCAGCGGTGAATGGAGAATTCCAAAGTATTTGATTTAACATCTATCTGGGACAGCATAAAAGACCTTCATCAACTACCTGGCAGCTGAGGACCAGATTATTTGCAATTAAATGCAGAAGTCATCACAATGTGAAGGAAAGGAGGACACAGGACAGTCATGAGGTCCTTTCCTCCATGTAACAGTCTTTTTGGAGGGAGCTTAGATAGTCAGTCAGAATTAGCATGCACTTCTCAGCTCCTCTTTCAGAAAACATGCTAAGCAAACCAGAAGTGAGCCAAATCACTGCAGGACAGCATGCTGTACCACCCAGACTGATGACCTTATTTAGCTTGGAGTAGTCAATAAGATCAGGTCGGTGTCTGTGGATAAGTGCACATAATCCAAGGCCATCTTTCCAGCTTTACAATGAAAAATAGAATGGAAAAAAAAAGATAGTTAATAAAGTCATGGCATCTTACAGTTTGATCCTTCCTCAAACCTTAAAATCAAGCAGGAACTCTCCTGTCAAATCCTGACATGTTCTGTAAACTCTCGTCCCTCTGAGCTTTTCTGTTACTGTACTTTTTTTTTCCCTGTAGTAAGTATCTTCCTCTGCAGTTCACACACACTCAAGGTATCCATAATACTTTCTAAGCAGTGTAAATTATGTGCAACAGTCCCTGACTTCAACTATTTAATTTATGCAGTATTTCAGGATAGCTCAGAGTACACATTCACCAAAGTGTTCAATCTCCTGTTAAACTTACAGCACGTTTGTGAAAATACAGAACCAGAGCAAACCTGCAATCACTTGAATTTGCTGAAGCAGCTGGTTTTCTTATATGTTAGTTATTTCAGACAACTTTACTGACACAACCATGTTGTGCTCACAGAAGTCACAAATTAGACTAGTTTATGTAAAACACTTCACACATATGACAGCTTCAGTTTGAATATACACTTCGGTGTGACTTCAGGCACACTGCCTTTCTAGGCAAGAAGAGACAATGAACAGAGATACCAAAAACATCTATTTGGAAAGATTATGAAAGGTTCCTCCCAGACAGAAACAATTATTCTGGAAGGTACTTTATGCAAACACTTTATGCAATCACTGGGACTGTGTGTTTGAGGTCTTATCCTGCGCTGTGATACTGAACATTTTAAGGTTGTTAGAATCCCTGTCACTGAGATATAGAGGCAGATCCTCCAGGGTCACCTCCAATAAAAATGCAATACAATTAAGCAAAATACACATACATTATATAATGTAATACCATCCAGAAGGTAAAACTGAAAACGAACGAGCACAAAGAAAACAAAAACATTTTCCCCAAAAGGTATATACTAAAATGGTCTGGACAGTCCTTTGTAAAGTAGGAGCTGATGAACTAAAAAACAAGGTACTTCCATTCAAGATGTTTTCCCCATGTATCGGGCCAGCCATATCAATATGTATACACACTAAGATTCAGTACCCTAACTTGCAGTATACTCTGCATCCATATAAAGATCTATTGAAATATAACTCTATATATTCAAGGAGAATAGCACGTAACAAATTTCAGATCTCTTAACGGCAATACAGGGGCTGTAAATCAAACATCCTTTTTATCCATAGATGCATGTGTGAGTTGTATCTTTTCTATCATTATATGTGCTTTAGGTGCTGCACGTTCAAAATTAATTTAGAACACCATAACACTGCAATACAGAGGTCTTATTGTAAGTACTATAAGGATTTCAAGGAAGGTAAGATTACATACTTAAACAGTGCAACTGGCAAGTCACATAGTTTAACAAGGAGGGTCACTGCAGAGCTATGGGAACTAGCCCAGTGAAATCCCTAAACCTGACAGCCTGCATATGGCCTGGGAGCTTCACTAAATTTTCCACATTAAGTAACAATCCTGATTCTGAAAACAAATGTGTTTAAAGTGCTGCTGTTGTGTACTGAGTGCATTTTTTGCTTCTTATTTATAGTTATCTTACAAAACAATAAAGACTGATTCAATATAAGGATGTATTTCCATGCTCAACACACTGTTATTTTTGCCAAGAAGAGTCTATAGTGGCTGTCAATTGAAAGCAGCCATTTGCCAAGTCCCTGTGCTGCACTACTCATATATTCCCATATATCAAGGACTCTAATAATGTAATGTGGCCATTCTGTATCTAGTAGAAATTCTTTTTCTTTTAAATAGTGTCTGGAGAAGCCATGATAAATAACACCAAAAGTTAATCAAAATAAGATTATGAAGACAGAGCAAGAGAATTTGGAAAAAAAAGTGTAGTTAATAGGCAAGAGTAAAACTCTTCTCCTGTCATATATATTATACACCTACAGAATGGTGGGGGAAAAAAAAATTACCTAAAATATTATTACCTGCTACTACCCTTTTAAATAATGGTAGCTTACCTAAGATGAAAGTTCTGAATGTTCACATTTCTGTAAGGAGCAGTTTTTCTTTGACACCACAGCAGCAGCCCTTCTTTGGCAGAGGTCTCTGTGAAAGACACCAAGTAGTAAAAAAAAAAAAAAAAATAAAAAGAAAAATGTTAAAAGTGCTGAAGCAATTGATTTTTTTGTCATCATAAATGTAGTCGGCCATCTGAAATTTGTTAGTATAAGCCAATGTTTAATCCTAGAAGATACTCATAGAAAAGGACTAATGGTGCTCCATTAGGACACAGAGGACAGCTCAATGGAAGCAACTTAAGACTAGGGTCTCAGCCTGCACAGTAATTCTGAGATATTAGAAGATTAAGAAATTATATTTGGTTGGATAGCAGAATGTATATTTGGAGAAAAATACCCAACAAATAGTATCTAACGAGGCATAAAAGCTTGTGTTGATGCCTACATGTAATATGCCTGTAATCTCTGTTTGTTTGCTTATGTGAAGTGCTGAAAAAACACTTTTATTATCTGAACTCTGTGTGTGCCTGAATGCATCTCAATGGAAAAGTAAAGGACAGAAAAGATCAAACAGATCATTATGTACACATTTAACGTGGGGTAGTATGCAGCGCTTACTTTTATTGAAAATTGAGATTAGTTTCTCGAATTCTACTTTTCAGAACATAGATCAAATTTAAAGTGCACTGTAACTACATCATACATTCTGGACATTGTTACCAAGTGAGAGTTAAGAA
Organism: Eubucco bourcierii; assembly: GCA_013396675.1. Taxonomy (NCBI): domain Eukaryota; kingdom Metazoa; phylum Chordata; class Aves; order Piciformes; family Ramphastidae; genus Eubucco; species Eubucco bourcierii. The sequence continues at coordinate 240,478 of VWZE01026254.1, read as the reverse complement.
CAAAAAGCTGAAGCAGTGTGGAGGAAAAAAAAAGGTGATAGAAAAAAGAAAGATATAATCAGATAATATTTGCAAAGAATATGAGAAATGGATGGGACTGAACAAAGTATGTTTTGAACAGGACCACCATGCAGTTTCGGGGTACCAAAGCTCAGAAAAACAGGCATGTTTCTGTCTCCATAACTGAGACACGTGCCTAGAATTTCTGTATTTTGAAAGCTGGCTCGAGGTCTCTTGACAGGGTAGAAGTAATTACTTTTTCCTTCCAGAAATTGATTTTATCACTAGGTAGGGAACTTGCAGTACAATTCACTGTGAAAGAGTAATTCATTTTTTAAACACTCATCTCACTTGTGCACAATTCATATAAAAATACTCTTAAACAAGCTTCCTGTTTAACATTGTTGCAATAGTATTACCTTCCACTGAAATATCCTGAATGGCAAAGCGAAGGATGATAGTCCAGATCATACCCAGCGTCATTTTCACATTGCCATCAACAATTTCTAAGATGAAGAAAGCAAAATAGCATATTTAGAATGTGGTTTCTGTTTTATTTTAATAATCTATTTCTATAAATATTTTAGCTAAAAAAATGTTTCTATTTCTACCATAAATATTTATCTACACAGAGTTCATCTGGGTTCATTTTTCAACAAACTTGTGCTTGTGGTACACTGAAGATGGCCGAGGTTAAGTAATCTTAACTTCAGCCTTTCAATGCTAAAAGGTTTCTCTTCAGGTAGTTGTAACTATCTCAAATATTGACTTTCAGGCTCACTTTTTTAGAGGGAGCCTGAGAGGAAACACTTATTTAAAGACTGAACAGTATCACTCCTACTATTTTCAAACATGAAGGAACTGAAAACAATATGGTCTTACCCCAAATCTTAAGAAACTACTGAGCATTAACAGTACTAATTTTTAATAAAATGGTACTCAGAATTTCCTCTATACTGTTTAGACCTTTTTGAGAAATTTACCTTTAGTGCCAGCACAGACTAGATAAGAAGAACAGCTCAAGAGACACAGCACCTCCTGAGACTGAGCTACCAAGCAGTTCAGAATCATGGTCACAATGTTGTAATGTCTTACAGCTCTGGTGCCCATGCACATTTAAGTATCTTTACTCTAACATGTGATTTTTTTCCTTTTGCATCTGAGGTTTCAGTTTGTTACAAGACTGCTTGATTTTTGCCTACAACACGGCACTACAAACATGGTTTCTCCAGCTCTTCTCACACATACATGGGAGTCCTTTCACAAGCCAAGTCAGAATCAAGTGCTCCTACACTGTAATAGAACAGTAATACCATTTACATTTCTCAACACCAAAAAATGTGTTGCCAGCCCACTTAAGTGTGTTGATAAATCAATCTGAAAAGTATGGTGAGAGACGCAGAAGAGTATAGTGAGACTCTAGTGTTCTGGAAAAGGAGCAGGAGGAACTTGCAGTAGGAAGAGTCTCCTCAATTTAACATCAAATGCCAGTAGAGGTGCCAGCAGAAAATGCAGTTGCTCTGCTTAAACGTTGCTGGAATCCAGGGGCAATTTTTACAGAATAAATCAGCTGCCAGCTCTGAGACTTGAGATACATTTTAAATTGCATCAGTATGTGACACAAGTTATCATTTGAATCTATGAAATTAACAAATGTGGTAGAAGATATGTCATTCAGCATTAGTCTATACTTTTTAAGTATGATAATCCAAGTTTATATGTGAATGGTTATTTTTCAGTTTTCTCCTTTGGGTTCTATACTAATTTTCCAAAATTCTTACCTGACTTTGCCTACTTTCCATGTATGGTAACTATCTTACTGGCCCAAAAAGATTTCAAGTCACTTCAAATCTCAAAACTAAACTCTTTTACTGAAAAACAGACCAGGTGACAATTAGGGCGCATAGCTACTTATCTCTCCTCCTCCTCGGCCAAGTATTTAATTGTATTTTGATCCACTGTCTAATATGTATATGCAGTAAAAAAGATGTTCTTCAAATGTAAATACATTAAATACTCAGGAGGCATTGCTGATTGTCAAGCAATCAGTTCATGGATTTGCATAACCACTACATAATCAGTTTGGTTTACATATCCATATGTACACACAGACAGAATGGAAGAGTAAGAGGGAATTTTCTAAGTTGTGCCTCAGGAGAATTTTCAAGTGATTTTCCAACTTTGGTTTCTCATTATCTACTGCTAGCATAAAACACACAAAAAATACTTACATAAAAGAGAAGCAAAAATATCTTAACAGGAGAGAAATAAAGTTTATAAATGTTGAAAAGTACCAGTTAGTGTTGAAAAAATGCTAATTTATTCCTATACTATTCCTCTACAGGTCAATAGAAGACTTTACTATTTCTTCACACTGCTTCTTTACACTGGGAGGAATATAGTTCCTACACCTAATATATGCAAAACTACAGATTTCTGGAGAAAACATTCTTGCTGACCTACGAGGACAGGAAAGGAGAGAAAGGAAACAGAAAAAAAAAATTAAAAGGAAAAAGCTAATCAAAGTGGTGCAGCAAGTTCTCAAAGTTTTGTTTCCCTTGTTTCTAATTCTGCTTTGATGCCTTTATTTACTTAATTTTGTTCTAACTTTGTTATAGCAGATTCCTGGTCCTCAATATTTCTCCCACACCCAGAAAAGCAATATAGAAATGTTTCTTACTAACAGAATACTTAGATATCTTTCACCATTTCCCATATCTCAGTTCTTTTCATTTGGGGTGCAATTACTAGCAAATGGAATTAATGCACTTTTAAAAAACTTTTAAGGGGAAACTTTTAACTCCTGGGCTGTTAATGGATCATAAGGATACTTTTATAGTTTTTGCTTTAGCTTCTTGGCTTTCTATTCTCATTTCATCACCAATGGGGAGAAAGATTCTTCCCATAAGACAGATCAAAGTAGCTAAATTTGGCTTCTGCAGAGCATCACAGTTAAAGGTGATCAACTGTCTCTTTCTGCTCACACAGAAAGTCCAAGGAACTCAGCCTCAGAACAGTAATAATTGCTTTAAATAATATCCCTGCCCCTTTAAAAACTGTTAAATTGAACTTTGCACTCATGTCCCACAGGAATTGTAGTTTAATCTTTGTTTTGAAGCTCCATTTCGAATACCCACTGGTCCCCTTAGGCATACATGCTTCTTTACCATTCAGCATGTCAGATAATAAAAGATGATCCTCATCAGATTTAGATACAAAACTTTCATGCTTTGGCACTTAAGAGGTATTCCAAACATCTATGTAACTCAGAGAATGTGAAAACAGATGGATGCAGACAAGACCATATGCCTCATACTCATACAGAGTCAGTAAGTTAAGGGGTTAAGCATTTTGATAACAATACAAGCTTAAGGAGCCTGTGCTCGGCCTCTTTGCTGGCATTCATTCCATCTTCATACTATAATGACTGCCCAGTCAACAATGCTGGAAAGTGCAACAAAAGAGAAAGAAAGAGGTGAAACAGGTTTTAAAACCAGATCATATTGCTGATACAGTTTCCAGCACAGTTACAGAAACAGTTGTCAGGCCAAGTGATAGGGTAGGGCTGTGAAATGTGGGAGCTGGTATGCAGGATGAGGGGGCAGAGGGACTCTAAACACATACTGGTGCCAGAGGTCCCACACTGAAATTATACCCAGTCAGATGTGATACTGCATTACTGCATGAGCACAGCATTGTGCCTTAGATAACAAATTTAGTAGGGGGGGTGTGGTAAACTTAACAGAGCGCTAAGCACGCTTGGCTTTGTGTTCAGTCTGTTTAGAGTAGGAGTGGAAGGCTCGTGAAGCTATCTGCTCCTACCCACATGGATGCAATTTAATGTGTGTAGCCATACTTGACATAGTGCAATGTCTTACTATGACAGGTCCTCTCTGTATCTAAGCTGTGACAGGAGCAGTGGACTTTTCTCCTATGCTTTAAATCTTTTTTTTTTTTTTTTTAATTATAACAAATGAATTTTTGCTTCTAGGGTCTCCATTTAACAGATTAAGAATTTCAGAGACAAGCAATAAAGCCTGTGGCACAGCCAAGAGCATGATCTTCATCTCCTGGTTTAATAGTTACAGCTGCTGTTACATGTAGAAAAAAATACGGAGTGCGCAAACAGACATCACATTGCGGCAACCACCTTTGAGGCTGGAAGAGGTTACTGCCTCTTGTTCTTGTCTCGCTTCTAGAGCGGACTGCCTGTTATGACAGGGCACCTAAACCCATGCCTGCTGCTGCCAAGGAGAACAGCAGGGTTAGTTTAAATGATTTTAATAGCTGATCTGAGCTATCCCAGATGTTTTGTCTTCAGGCGATATAAAAAGTGTTAGTGCTGCTCCCTAGTCTGTGCGCTCTAATAATAATAAGCAGCAATAAGCAGGGTAAAATGAGAGAGATAGGAGTGCAGAGGGCTGGCCTGCTCCTTTCAAGAGCAGATAAAAGCTGATATATCTTGGTTTAAATACTCTGACCTTGCTTTAAGAATCTAGGTATGAAAACTGCACATTGTGCAAACAGATCAGAACAACTACCCTGTCCCACGAGATACTCTTTTAGTTACACTTTTGTTTTCAGTCAGGAAGCCTGAAAGTCCCAGCACGAAATGACAGAAACTACCATTCATTTTCTCCACACTCAGTACTCTCAGTATGTTTGCATCAGCTGTCAAAAAGGCTTCCATATTTTTAATTTTCATTTCCACACATAAAATGTCTCTTCAGTACCCTCTGCTGTCCATTCAATGGCATGTCAATCCCAGAAAAACAACCGAAGAGGTTTAGGGTAGTAGCATATTTTTCTGTCCCACTTCATTTAATTGAGCAAAGAGTCCAGCTGCCCCTGACTGCCTATACAACAGATGGAAAGAGCCATGCATATCTGAAACGCAGTAGACCTCTTCTGAGATCTTAAGTGCCTTTGGGAATTGCCTTTTTCTCCCCACTGATTATACATTCCCCCCAAAAAGGTCTCCGTTACATGACCAAAGGTAGAATTTGTACTCAGGTGACACATCTAGTTCAGTCTCAAATGAACAAAGGGTGAGTTCAAACAAATGCTTTGCTCAGAGAACATATATTTCTTGGGATTTTGGAGTGCTAGATCCTGGTACTGAACACATTTGGTGAACAACACTTGAAGGACCAAGTGGGTTAGGTCAAATCATTGTGAATGCTGATGGATCCCTTCATTACTTCTACAGACAGCCCTATTCCACCTAATGAACCTTACTGCTCCAGGCACAGCTACAGTAAGCTCCCTGAGATCAAGGTTTGGAAGGCAAAATAAAGACATACATAAGCCTGGAGAAATCAGAGAACAGGAAGAGAAGGTTCATAAATCACTTTTAAAAGGTTTAGGAATATGAACAGAATATTCTTGATACAATACTGCAGTTAAAGCCACAGTTCTGCTCTAAGGCACATGTTAGAAGTTGTTCCAGAATGGACAAACACCACTGAGGATATGGAATCAAAAGTAGTCAAATATCATGCTAGCCACATCACTCCTTAGTATAGTAATGGCCATGGTAAACATTATGCAAATATCTCCATGAGGCAACTAGTTCTAGACAGACATTCATTCTTTTTAAGCAATTAATTTAATATCATAGCAGGCACAGGTTCACTTGCAGTGAAAGTCTGCCTGCTGTCGCTCAGAGTTCACATCCATAAGCATTTAGCCAGCCAGCTCCACGTTTTTATGTAACTCCTTGAACAACAGATGTAGTAGGTTTGGGAACTATAGAGTTAAAAATCCTCTATGGACTAGAGGAGTCAGGGACTGGACACAAGGAAGTGTAATATTGTTATTCAATGCCATAATTCTGCTATCTCTTTATAAGCTGGTAGCAAGGCCAACTTGTCCTCCTTTCCTCTCCCTCCTGCCTGCTGTCTCTGTCGGGAGCTACTTGTCTTGGTAAACACGTAGGGAGTGAGCCTGTTTGCAGCCTGCTCAGGGTCTATGGGTGGCAGAGGAGCTGAGACAGGAGAAGAGGAGCATTGGGGACTGTAGATTAGTTTTGGATTGGGGGGTGGCTTAAGGGGGTTGTTATGTATCCTGTATATTCCCTGGAATTTTCCTGTATCTTTCTTTTCAAATATAATCTTTTATTTCTTTCCAATTCATTGAGAGCATCTCATTCTGTCCACTCTTCAAAAAAGCCATGACAACAGAAAAATAACAAGGTAATAACTTTAATGAATAACATCTCACTGCACTCCTTTCGTATATTCAGTCTTTCTCCAGTTACTATAATTTCTTTTGATTACGCCCTTTGAATTCCAGAAACACAGGTGTCTCATCATAAAATGGGAGTAGGTCCCAATCACCCAGTAGTGATGTCAGACTTTTTCTTGCCTGAATAATATCATTTAATGATTAAAAAAAGATCCCAGACTGGATAAAGCACAACCTAGAGACCCACTTGATTTCTAAAGGACTTCTTTATTTTTAATAATGTATAGGAAAAACATAATGCCTGAAAGAAGAAATTGTTATCTGAACACTCGCTGAAAGAGACAATTCAATTTAACTTTGCAGTTAAACTAATCTCAAAGCCCGTTTATACCTCTGTTTCCATCTAGGTGTCCACAAACTTCCAGCTCTTGTCCTTTCACAGATACAGGTTAGCAATCAATATTAAGGTACCCAGTTCAGGCACCCAATAATATTTAGAGAACGGCCTGCACAATCAGGCCGAGAGTCTGTCAGACTTACTTTGCAATGTGAATGTCTCGGATCTAAGTGAGGTGCACTGTCAAGCTCTGCCACATACCTTCTGCACCAATTGACACAAGTTTCACTCCTTTGCTGGCAATATAATCCAGAGCTTTGTTGACATTAGCAATTTTATGGAAGCGCATCTTTCCTCTGTCTGGTTTCGGTAGTCTTTCCCCTGCAGAGTAAGAGATTTAATGTGTTTACTGTTACATACATCTGGCTACAGACATCCAAGAGACTAGACAGAACTCAAGAATGAATGTGCCCTGAATGCTAAGAATTAGCAGTTATTTTAACAGTTCGGAGTTTTTTTCTGGAAGAATGTCAAATGGCTTTAAACAAAAAACCTGAAGAGAAGATTCAAATGTTGAAACATCCTACTTAGAACCTGCTGATACAGAGGTAACATTTTATGTTTGCTCTAAACATCTGGAAGACATACAAGTGTTTCCTGCTACTCCTGCTTCATTGCTACTGTCTGTGTTAGAGTAGCCAAATATTAAGAAGGCAGGTTGTCCTCAGAGCTCATCACCCTTACTTCTCAGACTGTAGGAGGCTGGACTCTATCCAGTAGATTATCTGTAGCATACTTCCACATCTGACCATGAACAATGGCTTTTAACAATCTCAGCCAAGACAGTAGAGCAGCTAATTTCGGAGTATAGGTTGATGTGCTCAATTGAGATTATCTTTCCAAACGATCACAAAGAAAAATAATTCCTGAAAATATGACTCCCCATTTCATTAATACTGAACATTTGAAGATATTTTCCCACTGAAACCCTCAGCAAAAATGTAATCTATCTTTTGTATAAAAATACCTTGCAAATCTTACCCTATTTCACCTTCGCTGTGTATTTGTAATTTGAGCTATTCCCTTCCCATTCAGGGGCACTCTGGGTGCATTTTGGGAACTGCCCCTCTGAATGGGGCAATGTGGAAACGTAAAATGGGCAATGTAGTGAGTTTACATCAGTCAAAAAGAGTTATTGGATATTCCACCACTCTGAAACATTAGACCTTTTGCTCATTACTAAATATTGATCTCATTTTACTTCAGGGTACTCACTTTTGAAAGCATTGGTCCATCCAATAAAATCATTGAAAGCAAAATAAAACTTTTATACTAAAATTGGAATAAAATCAATTTGTAACCGAAGTGTAAAGGTTTTTTAATAGTTAGGGGCTCAGACCAGCTCCTCAGTATCTGTGGTTTGTCCAACAACACTGTGATATTGGTGATATCCTTGAACACAAGCACAGACCAGAAGATTTTGGAGATAAGGAAAAAGTAAAGGGTTTTTCCTCCCTTTTCTTTTAATGTGTATTTCAGTCTACTTAGAGTTTGTGTTCACTGTTTTGAAATATTAACAATTTTTGTTCTTTCGTGTTTCAGTTAGCATGTTGCAAATACACAGCAAACTTTATTTTAGCCAACCTGAGATAACTTCCAAGAGCAGCATCAGTTTGAGGCCGTTTCTGAAGTCCTCCTCAATGTTCTCAATCTGAGTGCCTGCTTTCCTGAGATGGGAATTGCACCAGGCTGTAAATGTCTGTAATTGCAATTTAAAAAAAAATAAAATTAAATTACTTACCAACAAGGCATTCTCCCAAAAATGCTCCCAAGGCTGCTAAACCAGCTCAGCAAACACTGCATCTGAGATTGTCACTACTACCTTAGAAATTTTGATGTCTAACTTCTATTAATTTTATATATGTTTCTAAGTTCAAAATTCTTATCCTAAATGATCATGAAGATGCAAAGGACTGCTTGATTAGAAGTAATATTGTGCTTGAATCTGCTCACAAATGTGACACACACACCCCCCAAAAAAAAAATACATGCACATAAAGACAAAATTTGTCTGATATTGCTACACTTAACATTTTAGAAGCACATAATTTTATGTTTGGATTTGCCTGTTACACATTCTTCCTGAAAAGAAAGATTGATACGGTATAAAGGAAGCTGTGTGACAGTATAAATGTTGGCAATATCAAGCACAGCAGCAAAAACTTCTACTACTTGAATTCATACCATGATAAACGACTCTCATATAGAGGATGTATGCCAGGGTCAAGTAACACACATTTCTCACAGAAGAGCTGAAGAGAAATTACAGACCTGAAGAGAGGCAAGGATACCAACAAAATTGCATCTGCTCCTACTTGTAACTACAGTGAGAAACACTGTATCTTTTGAAAATATGGACAATCAGAATGGATTTTCAAAGTTTACAATAATTCGAGCATAGCAGTTTTACATTCAGACCCCACAGATGTGGCCAGTCTTAGCAGGGGTTTTAATCTGAAATGGTATCATTTTCAGAAAACTACTACAAGTTCCTGTAGCACACAAATGCAGCTACTTAAGTTTGCAGAGCAAAAATGATCACAAAAGCAACCATGAACACTTCTCCACGGAGAATAACAAAGCGGGGGGTTAGTTGCAGACATGAAACACAGAACTTACTCCACTGATCTACAGGGGTCACATACACGTTACCTTTTGTATGAATGAAATAAAAACTAATATAAAATTTAGTGTTTACAATTAGTCTGCTTTCAAATGTCCTTTACTTCTCAGCCTTCTAACAAATATTCCTTGATTTTCAATGTCTGTTAAGATTGCAAATTTGCATTTGTTAGGGATTTCACCAGATACTTAACTCTAGGCATATAACACAGCGATACAATTTAAGTTAGACTTCTGCCACTTAAAACTATAAAGGACTTGGAATTTCCCTTCTTTTGCTGTTTCGAATTACCATAGTTTAAAAAATGTTGTCTGTAACAAATTTCTTTTGGTTTTATTTTCTCCCGTCTGTTTTTGTTTTCTCCTGGTTGTTTTTGGTTTTTTGTTTTGTTGTGGGTTTGTTTTTTGTTGTTTTTTTGGGTGTTTGGTTTTTTTTTGGGGGGGGGGGGGGGGGTTTGAGCCTCTAATTCCTGGTTTCTCAGAAATAGAGTAAGAAAGGTCAGTGGATGGAGGCAAAAATTTTCTCTTGCACTGAAACTTGTACATTCTAGACAGATTTCATATCCTGAGGAGATATGGATGGAATTTTCAAAAACAGTCTATACTTAAAAATTCAATTTTCTGTTAAACATTTTGGTTATTGTTGCTTTTGATTCAATTTATTTGAGGAATTTATGTGCACCTTGCTGTGCTCCTTCTTCAGAATTCATACAGTAACAGGAAACAGGTTGCTAAACTTTAGTTTTAACGACTTCTATCCATTTGAAAGGAAGAAGCAAGAAGTGCTATGGATATGGGGATGCTGTGCAGTGAAATCCTAATTCTAGATATTCAGAGAAAGGAGGAAAGAGAAGACAGCATTGGAAGCGGTTCTGGGCAAAGATCTTGTTGAACAGCAGAGGATGAGCTGAACATAGAGGCATAAGAATTTTTTTCTGTGTGCAGACGAATTGTGGTTGCATCTGAGCACCTCTGCAAGTACATCTATTTTAATAATGGGCTTGCTTGAAAGGCAGTCATTCAGGAAGGTAAGAAAAATCCTTATTTTAAGATAATTAAGCTTTACTGAACTCTTAGGAGACTTGAAACCAGAGTATAGCAAACATGGCAACACAAATAACAGCCATCTCTACCCTCAGGGCTTGACATGATGGAGTCTTAGGATGGTATTTGGTTTGGATCATTACAGGGTTCCGAGCTAGTTTAAATGACTAATCTGTCTGCCTCAAGCAGTATCTCCTTCTAGTGCTATGTATCTAAAAAGTCTTAGCACTGCATTAAGTAATTTGCAAATAACTAAAAATTTTAACAAGCATCCCTGGAAGGAACACTACTATGGTAATACAGAAAAAAAATCTGAAATCACCCAAGGGTAAATGCACATGATCCTCACATGGCAAAAATACTAGAAAGTTGAAACAGTAAATAAGCCTTTCATGAATTAAGCACATGTCCGTTACTTAAGTTTATCTGCAGATGATACTGCAATTTGAAGAATTATTCCAAGCACATCTGGCTAAACACAAAGAACAATTTGGAGGAAAACCTCAGGCACTTCTGTCTTTTCTTTTATACATTTACGGTGAATGTTTTGAACTTGTACCACTCAAGCAAATGAGTTTTACTCATTTTTCATTTCATTAAGAGTTTAATGGCAACAACACTACTGTCAAGCAGTCTTAAAACACAAATCTGATTCTTACTGTAAAGAAAGCTACTTGTCAGTTTCTTAAGAATAAATGGAACTTGGCACTTCTTAGGTCTTATATGTATATACAAGTGTGTATATATCCATGTGTGTATATATATAGAATAGAAATTTGTCCACTTCTAATCGCACTGTGGTCTCCTATAATATATGATTGAATTTACTAGATGCTGCACTGATAGACACACAGAGTGAGTTTTACCCAAAGATCCCAAAGTTTTCCAGTAATTCCAGTCTTTTTTTCTGAAAAAAAGACATTTTTATGTCATTGAATTTGCTGAGAGTCAAACTGTCCTCTCAATCTTGTTCATTTTATGAAGACACTAAGCAGCTAATGCTGCTATGATATAAACCAGGAAAAGATGCTACTGCTGCTGAGTCAAACTTTTCAGTAAATAGTTTGATAATAGTAACTGGGTTTATGGCTTTTTATATCTGCAGGTTATTTATGATGTTTTTTCCCAGTAATACCGGGGTTTGTTCCTGACATTACAGCATACTGAACCTGAAGTTATCTACAAAGCCTCCACTCATGAGGTAAATTCTGCAGAATCACTTCACCGCATATGGATTCTTTATTTAGACTGTCTCTAGATATTTTAGATTATCTTCTATATCTAGGTTGTGTTGTATCTCTTATCTAAACTACAGTTTCTCAGAGCTTTCTGTTTTAGCAGTGCACCAGATCATTAAATGGTGCTATTGTCTTATGACAGTTGCTTTGTGCCTCATGACAAGTGTTGCTGAATTGTTACAGCAGACTCTGGGCATGTGGCTTTGTAGTCTGGTGCCTTCCAAAACACCTTATTTTCCTAGGACTTAACACAGTTATAGGAATGCTACTTAAAGAAGCATTTACTGTGTTTCAGTGATGCAATTCACAGGTGACTGTATTAACTCTACTGAAAAACTTGCAAACAGTTTCCACAGTCCACATTTTATTTAACCCCCATCCTTCTATTCTTATTGTGATAACACTTGTTCTCACTGCTTTGGCTTTAACTAACTGTTCTATTCATAGTTATTAAGAAACAATTCAAAGCACGTTTAAGTCCTGGAGATCAAGATACAGCCAGCATATAGCACCCTGCAAATTTGTAATCCACTGAGATTTAAAAGCTATTAAATGACTTAGACAAAGCAAATCCCTTTTTCTGCTGAGCTGTACAGTACATTTCAGAGTATTGGATTGCCCAGAGATACAAGGCAGGACTGAAGGCACCAAGCTGAATACCAGGAAGGATACAAGTGCCTAAAAAGCTATACAAGCCTTTTCACAGTATCACACAGTATCGCCAAGGTTGGAAAAGACCTCAAAGATCATCAAGTCCAACCCGATACCACAGACCTCAACACTAGGCCATGGCACCAAGTGCCACATCCAAACCCGCCTTGAACATCTCCAGGGACGGTGACTCCACCACCTCCCTGGGCAGCCCATTCCAATAGCCATGACTCTCTCAGTCAAGAACTTTCTCCTCACCTCCAGCCTAAACTTCCCCTGGCATAGTTTGATACTGTGTCCTCTTGTTCTGGTGCTCGTTGCCTGAGAGAAGAAAGCAACCTCCTCCTGGCTACAACCACCCTTCAGGTAGTTGTAGACAGCAAGAAGGTCTCCCCTGAGCCTCCTCTTCTCCAGGCTAAACAATCCCAGCTCCCTCAGCCTCTCCTCATAGGGCTTGTGCTCGAGGCCTCTCCCCAGCCTCGTTGCCCTTCTCTGGACACGCTCAAGCACCTCAACATCCTTCTTAAATTGAGGGGCCCAGAACTGGACACAGTACTCAAGGTGTGGCCTAACCAGACCAGACCTTTTTTGCATTTATTTTCCATAGCTGGCTCTACAAATGCAAAAATAAATAAATAAATCTCATTTCCAAAGCTGTTACTGCAAAAGAAACTTTGCTAACGTCATTAAATGACAAACCATAGAGGAAGGGAAGCAGGGCAGGAAGCCAAACAATTTGCAGTCCCACAGGTAAATGTTCTCTTAATGCTCTATTAATTGTCTACTGATATCGCAGGTCTGTTTCAGAAAAGCTAATTGCAGAAAAGGGAGCACAGTTTGTGTTCTCTGCCCACTCAGCCTCATTGCGAAGACTGCCAATAGCATATTCTCTGTTATTTGGTTTCACAGATCTGTCACGGGAAAGCACACACCTGGGGAAAAAAACCCTTACCTGTTAATTTTCTCAGGCCACTTAATTTGACAAGACCTTGACACACAGAATTGCAACGAGTCAGAAATAGCCGTAGTCAATTATCAGACAACCACAGGTAATGCCGAAAATTAGTAAGGTATATTCACTCTGTGCAAATATTTTTACATATGCACAATGAAGGGCATGTTTTGATAGATAAAGTGGTATCTCTGAAAGCTATTGTCCTACACTTCTGAGAAAACTCATGTGTCCTTTTTGTGTGTGTAATAATAACTTACATTTGATAGCTTTTCAAAGCCAGAAAATGAGGTACTATAACAAGTTTCATACATGCATGCAACTAACAGGGACAAAGAGAATTGAGAAAGCACCATTTGGCACCCTGCCCAGCACTGTACCTATCAATCATAAGACAACTTTTTCCACCTGCTGAAGATACAGCATAAATTCTAGTTTGCCTCTTACAGTGAGTCCAAAATGGTCATTGCCAAAACAGCAGCATAACTTGCATGGGAACATGTAAGGGAATTACACTCCACAAGTGCAGGGAGTATTAATTAGAGGTGCACCCAGTCCAAGTCCTATTTAGTATGTATATCTCATAACAAGTGTTAACACTGCCTTTCACTCTCTCCAACTCAAATCAATTTCAGACTGCTATAATATTTATAAAATTTAAGACCGATTTTAGAAGGCACTTGTCTGCTTGTCTCTGCCCCTACTAGAAAGGTTACTGGCCAATGAATCATTTGGTTTTTGAGTTTCTAGCCTTTCTGTAGTAAGAAAATATAGACAAAATCCAAAGACAACCTATGAGTTATGAAAAAAAAAAAAAAAAAGCATTAAAGCATTAATAGGAAACTTAATATTTCCTGTGTTTAAGTACAGCACAAGCACAGCTCATCTGAGGTGGACTTTAAAATTCTAACACCAAAAGCAGGAGAACACACCTGATGTGTGATACAGTGGTTTCTTAAAACTCTGCTTTACAGCCTTTCTTCAGAAGTCATTTACCTCTCTTCTTGGGCTAGCTGAGGGGTTTTGTTACTTCTAGGCTAAATGGGACATAGTGATTCACTCTGTAGTTATACAGAACATTACTGGGCTCTGAGAGCATGGCAAGGGTGTTACAGGAAAAGCTCTGCCAGAACATTCCCACTAGGCCAGACTGAGGTTTCCCCTTGAAGAATTTCCCACCTGTCTGTTAAACATGTTTTAAAATATAAGTTGCAAACCTGCAACATGATCTCCTAGATCCTGTGTCTGCACAGTGTTCTAACCACTGCAGTATCGGGGCTTTTCTCTGGGCTTGGGATACAGTCTGCACTGGCTCTTAAACTACTTATGCTTCCAAAAGACGGGGTGTGAAGGTGAAACACAGCAGAAAGTTTCACAGACTTTATAAACTAACTTTGTAGGAACCAATGACCACACATGGTATCTTTTAGATATTTCTAGAACACCTAGGCCACCTATCCTTTTAGTATATTAGGTGCATGGGTATGCTTTGATGAACTGAAATGAAATATAACTTACATCTTACTTGTTGGTTTGCATTATTATTAACTGTCTCCTTGTTCTTATTTCCTCTTGCAATGGAAGCCAGTAAAACAACCAGAGTAACTATAAGAAGTGGTTCACCAGCACATTGTGATTTTCAACACTACATACACCAGAGCACATGCAACAACTCAAATGAAGCACAGTCAAAGATGCCATGAAGGCTAAGGTAGGGGAAATGTTTAGTGTTTCAAAAGGTCATTAAAAGAAACCCTTAAGTCATAGTCAGTATGTCAAAGCCAAATTCCTGAGAACAACAGAAAGGGTATCAGAGAACTGTCTTACAAAAGGATGACAGTAGAAGCTCCTTCACAAGGCCCCTAATTCCAAAGCTGGGGAAAGCCCTCCCTGCTCCAGCACATCCACCCAACAGATGGTGTGGCACATGATATGTTAGCATACTCTGCACTGTCAGCAGATCTGTTCAAGCAACTAAGGGAATTTCGATCCAGTTTCCTAAATATTTTCATTCACAAGAGACATCACCAAATGGATGAATTCAGCATACACAACTTGTGTTTTGTATTCTGCATTTTGTTTGCATAGAAGAACCAGGGGAGACCTCAGTCCTTACAAAGCAGGTGGCCTAATTCTATGCAAGTCTAGAGTTTCCTATAAAACATGCAAGCCCCTCTCAGGATCAAATAATTGCACGTCTGTTTTACAGTGCTCACTACTAACAGAAAACCCAAAGCATGTTAATATTCCTTAGAGAATAATTTGGCAAGGCTGACCTCTGAGAAATGTCAAGATTTTTAAGCTTTTTGTTACAAAGTGAGTGCCACTAGTTCTTTCTTTCAAAGATGACAGCAGAGAAATGTTGTATTGCCCCATTGGGCTAAAACGGAATAACACTCAGGAGGCAGCAAAATGTGCGAGAAATTCAACATGGATCACTGCATGCACTTGTCCTCACCCCAGGTTTTTCGTTTGCTTGGATTTTGTTTGTATTTTGGTTTGGTTGGGTTTGGAGTTTTTTTGTTGTTAATGTTACTTTTGTTTGTTTTTGTTTGGGTGTTTGGAGGGAAGAACAGGAAGAAAGGCAGATAAGAGGTTTCACAAGATCTTTGGAAGGGCTAAAATAATTAAAATATTTCAGGGAGGTAATATCTGTATTGCATCATCTGAGATTATAGCTGGAAAAGTCAGGTAAGTTTTCAGCTATATATGCCAATCTTCACATGTGAGACAGAGGCATGACTCATAAGCAAGAAAAGTTATGCAGCTCCTTTAGACAACTCAGGATTTTGATAGACCATCACTATGATGTTACAGCAGACCTATTCCCTGAACGAAACTCCTTTCTTTTCAATTACTGCTGATAATATCTATTTATAAATGTTTATAGTAGTAGGCATCTGTATGGTCTTAAGATATGGTTATCCACTCTTATCTTTACAGTGCAACCTATTTATTAAGGTGAAGTAATCAGAAAGACAAAGAAAAAAAAAAGTGTCTACTTCTGTTGTGTTCGTTTCCATTCTGACATTTTTTAAAAACACATTCCTGTCACTCAGAGACCAGAAAGATCTGTGGTAAATTTAAATATGTCAAATAAAGAAAGAAACACAATCTTACAGGTGGTAAGTTTGGCTTATTTTATTTAAGCAGAAGTAGAAAACTTTACTAGGCAAGTAGTATTACCTTCTGCAGGATCCAATTTTATATTTAAAAAAAAGAAAACTTCCAATGAGGAGCAAGCGAAAACTCACAGTGCTACTTTTCTAAGTCTACACCAAATTACACACATGTCCTTCCCTCATGATTTTGCCTATGTAAAGTCTAGCCATTCATCCTAGTCCCACTACTTAAGCTACACTATTAAGGCAAGACCCTACAGAAGCAGATCTCTCTTATACCATGCACCTAAGCTGGTTGCAACAGCAGAGAGCTGTTGCAACAGCAGAGCCCCAGCAGGGCAAGGGAGGTGACTCTGTCCATTTACTCTGCTCTAATCAGACCCCACCTGGAGTACTGAGTGCAGTTCTGGAGCCCTCAACAGAGAAAGGACATGGAAGTGTTGGAGCGGGTCCAGAGGAGGGCCACAAAGATGATCAGAGGGCTGGAGCAGCTCTGCTAAGGACAGGCTGAGAGAGTTGGGGCTCTTCAGCCTGGAGAAGAGAAGGTTTCAAGGAGACCTGACAGTAGCATTCCAGTATCTGAAGGGAGCCTACAGGGAGGCTGGGAAGGGACTGTTTACAAGGTCTTGCAATGACAGGACAAGGAGCAATGGGTTTAAACTGGCAGAGGGAAGATTTAGACTAGATGTTAGGAAGAAGTTCTTTACAGTGAGGGTGGTGAGGCACTGGAACAGGTTGTCCAGGGAGGTTGTGGCTGCTCCCTCTCTGGAGGTGTTCAAGGCCAGTTTGGAGGAGGTCTTGAGTGACCTGTACTAGTGGGAGGTGTCCCTGCCTATGGCAGGGGGTTGGAATAAGATGATCCTTGAGGTCCCTTCCAACCTTACCATTCTATGATTCAATGTTTATCTAAGAGGAAAACTAAACATGAAAGCATACAGGAAAAAAAAATATAAAGTATTAAGCATGTCAGAGAACTTATTCCTACTCACTACTACGCACAAGTCCTTATTAAGTATACTTCTGTAGGAATTTGCCCTGAATCATTTCCTGTAGTGCACTTTACTTATACAGAGTGTACATTTATAATATCTGAGTGACAGCAACATGATGGGTCTGTAAGCACATTTCATGACAGAGGTACAATTTGAGCTAATCTTGACAAATCAGTTGCAGAAGGCTGGATGGAGACTAGCAAGAAGTCTGAAGTACTGCCCTCCTCCAGTAATAAATAACCATAAAAACACAGAATGGAGAAAAACTGCAGTGGCAGTAGCACAGAAGAGGATCTGAAAATAACGGTGAGTCACAACCTACCCTGATCTGAAAATGTTCTACTGTTACACAATGTAAAAAAAAATTGGAATGTATAAGCAGAAGAACAGGGTATCGATATCTTAAGTACTTCTACCAATCTCCTCTGTGTTGGAAAGGGATTAGCTGTACTCGTACCCACTCTCTCAAGTCCAAAATTTAAGAATAATGACTGGTTGGAAAGAATCCACAAAATAACCATGGAAACAAAAAAAAAAAATCTAGTAATAAAGTATGAAAAATATAGAACCATTGGACATGTCTAATCATGAGAATTTTGAAAAGAAAGTAAAACCTGCTTCAATCATTTAAGAAGTTACACCAGAGAGTAGTGCACTGTGTTCACTGAAAACACATCTTCAGATAGATAGTCATGAGCTTAAACAACAAGGAATATCTAGGTTAGTTCTTAACTGTAGAAGCAGTGAAGCATTGGAAGAGATGGGCTGGGTAAATGCGGAATCCTTCTTGGATCAAGAACAAGTTGGATAAATGTGTCGAGAACACTGTGAGCATATTTGCTTCTGCTCAAAACTAGAGGAATGGAGTAAATGCGTTCCCAGATTCTCCCAGTCATACTTTCTATGATGTTCATGGAAGATCATCATTCCTAATTGACATCTACACTGCAGCCTTGAAAAGGGACTGAGGGGCCCTAGACCTTAGGTATATGTTATCCAAAGACTACAAAATAAGAAGTCATTCAGCAGAAAACAACTCCCTTTCAGGAATCCAAGCACTTGGCATGCAACAGCTGCAAAAGCTGTTTCTGTCAGGGTATTCTTTATGTGGTGATCCCCATTTGTCTCTCCTACTTTCATATGACCTTCCCTCACCAAAAAGAAATACAATATTGGAGGAGTTCTGTCAGGAATATAGAAAAAAAAAAAAAAAGTAGAACAGTGAAGACAGTGAACAATAAAGAAATTAATTTAACATAAAAGGATAGAGTTAAAGAAGTTTCAAAAACAACAGGTAGAAGAGAGTTCACGGACAGTTAAACGTGAACCAAATTAAAGTGTGGATTCAATGAACTGTTCTCTGGGTACAAACATTTCCTAAGGTCTGCATAGTGATGTTAGAGAAAATATTCTGACATCTGCATTTTCTCCCCAAGTTTGTACCATCTTTTAAGTCATTTAAGATAGGAATTTTAAAAATGCATATATTGCCCTAAATAATGAGTCCCATTGCTCCTCACATGGGACTATAACCCTTTTAACACCACAAGCAAAACTCAGCTACAGTTGAGTACTTTTAAGTGTCTCACTTCTGCACTGAAGAATAATGCAAATGTTAAACCCTCCATATCCCACAGCATTGTTGTAGCAGGGAATTCACTGTTGCTTTTAAGGTGCTCAAACACTACCATGAAAAAATGTCCAATAAAGAAATAGTAGCAAGGAACATTAGAAAGCCGACAAAACTATAAATATATTGCAAATATTGAACTGTAAGATTAGTACAAAATAGAACTTACTATGAACAAATGAAAAAAGACACATAACAATTAGCAACATCTTCAGTATCTGTTCTTAGTCATTCAAAGTTAATTCTACATTTAAAAATCAAAGTTCAGCATAAAATGGTTACCTACTACTGCTAATCTAGTTGCATTCTAGTTAACCTTTACTCCTTAAACTCTTAAGGAATTATGAAATGTCCCAGTCACTTAGGTATGGAGAAAGTCTCTCAGGGAGCTGTTAAGAATATCCATGACTGTGAATAACCCCACAGATGGAATCTGAGAAAGCATTTTCACATACAGGAATTACTTTAGCTTTCACCTCTAGGATGAAAAGTCACTGTCCCTACCTCTCACTAATAAGGTCAGTTTTGGGCACCTCCAATAAAGCTGCCATTTCTGGTGGTTTAAGTGATGGGAACACCTGTCTCCCTGAGAGCTAAACTGAGAGTACAACTCACCTCATAGCCATTACCAAACACTCTGCATATGTTAGCAACCTTGTCACTTACTCACCTGGCCTGGGTTCAAAACACTGATCTAAAAGTGAAAGGTTCCCCCAGCCACACATTCCCAACCAATAAATTAAAATTCCATCTTCATACAAGGTTATCTTTCACCATGAGCTATTAGAGTTCATGGTGCCATTAGAATATTCTGCTTGAAAGGCTTTGCAATACTGAGGGTTTTAGTTAATATTGTTATCGCCTCACTAAGCAGTAAGCAAGGTTAAGGGTTTGCAAGTCAGTTTTCTCTTGGACATGAATGACTTTTTTTCCAGTATAGTTTGTTCATATTCACATTATATGCATGAATCATTGAACAAAGATGTTCACAAACAGAATTCAGACAATATTGAGAACCCTTTGTCCAAATGGCAATGTCTGGCTGTCTTACAGCATCCCTAGACTAGCTAGGTGGAGTAACAGGGAGCAATCCCTCACTGTTTGCAATGACCCTATCTATTCCACTGCCCTCCTACTTCAATAACAATATACTTGACATCATTTACAGTTACACACTACTTTACTGATAACTCCCTTTATCTTTTATGTAAAACATGCTAATACTTTGTCATAACAGAATTAATATACCTCATTTTTTACTACATACCATTATTCAACGCATTGAAATGCTCAATATATAAGATTAGCTCTACAAAATAGTAAATAAATTATATAATCCATGAAGTAAACATAACATTCTCAAGTTACTAACACTTTCTGTGTTATAATAGCCCTTATATTAAACTGCTTTCTCTAATGACAGTGAAAACACAGTGAGTAAAACTCAACTGTTGAATCCCTGCTCTTTTGCACCTTCTTGTAAAACTTCTTTCAAGTGGTAAAACCTCTTTACACATATGTCCAAAATCTTTACCCCGCAGTAGAAATTAAATGTAGAGGATATATCCCATGGACTAAGAGTTCTAAATGCAGAATTAGGAAGGCACTGTTCATCTCTGAAATTGAGTCTTGTGTGCATTTTGCAAATTTTCAATGTTGTAGCAAGTAAAATAAGTTTTATTTCACAAGACTCAAAAAACAAATATTGCTGAAAAAAGTATCTGTGAATAATGCATATTCAGGACACTATTCTTAAGTAGGAGTAATGCCTTAAAACAAAACCAGAAACAAAGAAAAGAGAGAGTAATTGAACAATACAAATATGAAGTTTTAAGTAATCTAATTGTGGTCAGTGTATTTTATTTTCAGATGTAGGGTCTGTATTTCCCCTGAAGGAAAAGTTTATGGATATGTTGATCTTTTTCAATAGGTCATGTTGTTTGTATCATTAAATAATTTAACAATTAACAGATTTGATTTTTTTACATGGAACACTGCCAAATTTTGCCTTTCAAAATATCTCCTATTGAAATCTGCAGAAATAGAAAAGCATCACCTACAAGAACGAGTGCCATTTTGATAGGCACACATTCCTCCTACACAGCATTGATTGAGTGTACAGCATCCAGACTGAAACTCTAAGGACTGACAACTATTTGCATAGCACAACAGCATTTTCCTCTAATACAGTCACCTAACTTTAGAGTATGGTAGCCAAATAATTTCCATTCTTATACCCTGCACTTTGCAGAGCTTGAATTTACCCTATAAACACAAGTAATTCCGACAGTGAAACCTGAAGGTATATGGTGATAGCAGTTAGTATCTTACACAACATTCCTGATCACTTTACACCACAGAACTTTACAATGCATACCTGCAAATAAACCAGTTCATGCTCATTTGTCAGAGCATTAAAATAAATTTGTCACTACACTGCACAAAGCTCAATACAACAAAGAAACATTGTACCTATTTTTATAAAGGCTTTAATGGACTCAATCATCCATGCAATAAAGACTGCATCTTTGTATTCACATACAAATAAATATCTCCAAAAGTGCTGTCAAAAAGATACCATTCCTCGACCAATCAGGTAGGACACCAGGGACCTAAGCAGAAACCTTGCTAACTGTGGTGTGTGCAGTTTCTATTAGAAACTCCAATGTACTGATGCATGCTCCTAAACATCTGTCTTTGATGCACCCTGTCTCTCTACAATGTCTTAGATAAAGATCTTGGTTGAATAAAATAAAGAAAATTCCTGATACTACTGAAAATATAATTAATGAAACAATGAGCTGTTTGCATTCTAGTGCCTTCTGGATCACTGCTGAGCAAAGTGGTTTGTCTCACTGTAAGCACTAGTTATACAAAGAGTTATATATAAGGCACACTTTTTGAATCTTAACTACGGAAAAACTATGAAACACAAGGACAAAAAAAGTTATTTAGTATGTCATGGGTCAAATGTATCTGACTCAAAGATGAACTTTTATAGGGTCAAGAAATGATTCAGGAGTCATCGATTCTGGAGCACCATCTTCCATGTTCAGCATTTCTGTATCACAGGAGTATCAACAAACCAGAAGGCATTTCAGAAAAGGGATTCACAGTAAAAGATGCCAACATATTTAGAGAGAACTTTCTGCAGTGGTAAAAAGGTTTGAGACCAGGCACCTTTCTGTGTTTTGTTTGGGTTTTTTCCCCCTCTCTATATTCTTTTGCAGATGGTCTCTTCTCTTCCACTACAGAACAAATGTATAATGACTGTTATATTTGCCTCTCCCTGCATGGAGTTAAAAATTAAGCATAGGTAATCCAAAAAGAGTCAGCAATACTGTGGTGGTTCTTCAAGGGACAAATTTTCAGGAATCACAGAATGGTTAAGGTTGGAAGGGACCTCAAGGATCATCCAAACTCCTGCCATAGGCAGGGACACCTCCCACTAGTACAGGTTACTCAAGGCCTCATCCAGTCTGGCCTTGAACACCTCCAGGGAAGGAGCAGCCACAACCTCCCTGGGCAACCTGTTCCAGTGCCTCACCACCCTCACTGTAAAGAACTTCTTCCTAACATCTAGTCTAAATCTTCCCTCTGCCAGTTTAAACCCATTGCTCCTTGTCCTGTCATTGCAAGACCTTATAAATAGCCCCTTCCCAGCCTCCCTGTAGGCCCCCTTCAGATACTGGAAAGCTACTATCAGGTCCCCTCAAAGGAATGTTTTAAAGATTAAGTCTATGCCCTTTATACTGCCTTGGGCTTTCTCTCAAGTATATTAAACTAAGAACATGCATTAACACTAACCTACCAGTGCAAATGAACATTCCCAGGGACAGATCATTTCTCCTACTCTCCTTTCCACAAGGGCCCCAAGGGTCCTTCTCTCATCAGCTACAGTGCTCATCCTGGTTTCCCTAGAACTTCTGAACTATCACAGATACCACAGATAGTGCTGGCTGTTTGTTTCAGCAAATATATACTGAAATAACCAAATGCTGTTTAGGATAAGATGAAAGAAACATTCACACATTATAGTATGGAAAGAACTAAAGGTATGCCCTCTGGAAATAGAAGAATTAATTAAAGTAGGTTAATCCAGGATTTAGTTGACTGGATTTCCAAATGTCTTTCCCTTGCTTTCTCTGTTGATTTTCTTCACAGTGCTATCTTTATCCAGGAATTATATACTACATTGCCAGGTGAGTAAATAAATGCATCATAAATTGGTCAATACAGTCAGTCAGTGTGCGATAAAAGTATATTCCTATCCATTTTATCTGCATTCTTTAAAACCCTTAATTACAAAAGCCTGTCTTCTGACTGACAAAGCTAAGAGATTTTTAAAGACTTTTTAAATTTCACACACACCAACACAGAGATGCTTAAGTCCTCAACACCAATAAATGATGGGAAAAGTACTGTCAGTAGTCAGACCCCAAGATGTCCACACAGATAATGCTGTCTTTGTACTCTGTTAAGTAGTACTTTTGAAGATCATCAAATCTAGTTCCACTTGTAATATAAACTAAGGGTTAATATCCTCAAAGAGGAAGGAAAACCTCATGCATTAATTTCCAGTTATGCAACAAAAAGCTCCTCTGTGGCATATATACCAGATTACCAAGTGCAGTATTTTGCTGTACACAAGGGATATAATTTGTTCATGACAATTTCTTTACTACTGCGAGTGACAATAAAAAAAATGTAATTCAATTTTGATATCATGTTTGGTTTAAGAATCGAGTTTTTAAAGAATCTGGTAACTCCTGTTGTGAAAGATACTAATGAAACAGGTCAAGTATTTGAGGCAGCAGACTTTCAGAAAAGTTCTGGAGTTCCTAAATAATTTTTAGTGAGGTTTGGGTTCCTAAATTACTGAATTTTTTCTGAAAAAGTGAATGAAAAACCTAAACATTACTTAGGGTCTTTGTATGGCCCAATTATATATAAATATTAAATTTAACTAAGTAATATGTTGTCAAGTACTTAGCTAAGAATAGGTGAATAAATAACAATGATGGTTGTCAGGGATGTAAGTACTAAACCCCTGCCTGTGGTTTAGTTCAGTGTTTGTGATAAGCAAACTACTTTGTCAGTTAAACACACAGTTCTTCCTCTACAGTATACCTGTTCTTAACAGGAGCCATGCTGGGACCTGTGCTTGGTTATGGAAATTAAGGCTACAGAAAATAAAGAAAGGAAATCAACTTCAGGCTCATGTATGGTGTTTTGTTCTTTCAATATTAATGCCAGATGGATGGCAAGTGTGTTATAGATAATATGTACAAATACAGCTGCTTGTGGGGCTTATTTGGGATTAAGAAATGGTAAGGGTTGCTTCAAATTTTTGCAATGATCTGGTATATAGCAGAAGATCATTGCACCAACAAGTGAAAATCTATGCATGGGACTCAAAGGTGATCAGCTGCTTTGCCAAAGAAAACACATGGTGGAACTACACTCCAGCATACAGCTGATGACGAACCTGACTATAGAGGTTTCCACAGTGTAAGCAAACTCCTTTAGGTGAAGTAATGCCCCAGAGCTACACAATCATTTAGGTATCTTTTTGTTTGTTTGTTTGTATTTAGTGCAGTTGAGTACCAATTTTCTTCATAGTGAAGAGTGCACTGTCTTAAATCTTGCAGCAGTGAAAAGCCAGACCGGTGCCAAGATTAAACATAAAACGGAGTTAAAAAAAAAAAAAAGTATCACTTAATACTAGATGGCTAAGCCTTTCTGTGACTGCCAAAATAGTATGCTGGTTTTCAGAGGTGCAAAATAGACAGAAGTTCCTTCTGACGTCAGTGGAAATGCCTGGGTATTCAACACCTATAAAAAATACGAGCGTTTCCTTAAATACTTAAGGAATAGTCACAGATGCTAATTTAGACCAGAGTGGTCACTTTCTGCAGACTCCTGCTATGGTAGTGGGGGTGAACAGGCCCTTTCTAAGGCGTAGCTCAGAGTGGAATCCATCTGCTCCAAATTAGGTTCCCTAGGTTATCAGTAAGGGACGGATGGACTGATTTTGCTTACAGGTTTTTGAAGAGAAAGAACAAGCACTGAATTTCAAGTTGAAGAGATTCTGACAGTTAAGAGCTGTTGTGAGGATGCATTTGAAGTCAATGGAAAATTTTGCTCATACCAAGCACAGTAAACACTTAGTACATAGGTATTTCAACCACTGTTTCAGAGATGAAGACTTGGACCGAGTGACAGGTCCTTATAACTTAAAAGCTGGGAGAATTAGAACCAGACATGAGAGCAACAGGGCCCATTACTGCTCTTAGGACATACATTCAGGACTAATTTTCTCACCCATGTGAACATGTGTAAATTTAAGGTCCAAATATAGAAACTAACTAAACATTAGCCAGACAACTGTCAGTTTTGCTTCCTTCTAGACAGGCCTTCTAAAAATTGTGTTTCTGCAAGGTGGACACTTCCCTAAAAGGAGAACATTGCATCTCAAAGTCTTCTCTGGAGATGCCCTGTTCATACAGAGTAGTAACGCCTGACCTGTAATTTTTTCACAACAGTGCTTTGAGGACTACTAGGATGATGCTATCTTGATCTGTATTGATGGGTTACTTGTACTGCCAGCAGGGAAAGCTACTACAGAATATGCACAGAAAGAGTCACAGAGGGTGATCATAATGATGTGTTTGCTGGTTAAGTGATGTGGAAAGAAATAACCTCTGCCTTGAAATATATTCCAAATTTTATGAGGTAGAAAAAGAGCATTGTGTAGCACCTGTATAGTTATGATCAGCTTTACACATCAAGTCTCTCAACATGAGGTATATCCAAAACCAACAAATCAAGTGATGTTAGAACAACAAATGCCACACAGCCTTATCACAGTATTTCATTAAAATATGTTCTTCAAAGACTAAGAACTTGAAAACCACCCCAAACTACTAGGAATGACATTTCATTTAAGAGAAAAGAGAGAGTTCAAGGTGAATAAATTCTCCTTCTACCATCAACTGAGAGTAAAGAATGCTCTCACGTGAAGATCATCAAATCTAGTTCCATTTGTAATATAAACTAAGGGTTAATAAAATACATACCCAGGGTCAGCAACTTTTCACTTATAGCAGAGCAATACCACATCAGTTACACATTCTTTACCCTCATAATTAGGTCTCGTAAAAATCACACTTGATAATAAAGCCATCCAAGACAATTCAATTTTTCCAACTGCGTAAGCATTTTTGCATTTGTTTGCTTGCAAGGATATAAAATAATATTCAAGAGGAATGTCTTTTGACTTGGGACACAGCTAAGCAGAACAAATTCCTACCTAGTTCTATTTCACTGACTTGCTTCTTCCTGCATCATGTCCACCTGCACTCCAGATGGATTCTTCTGGATTCTTCTGGAAGCAGGCTCTGAAGTGCAACTTCTAAAATACTACCAATATCCATATAGCATTCACCATTCACAATCAAAGAAAATCCTAATATTTAGCCTCACTGAAATTAATTCAGTAGAACTGTACAGTGTAATACAAAATTATTAGCAAAAGTAAGCTGAATGGATGTAACGAGTGAATTTATTTTAAGCATTTCATATTCAATCATAATGGTGAAATCCCTTTGGTTTTGATGAAATATTTTCATAGAATCACAGAATCAACCAGGTTGGAAGAGACCTCCAAGATCATCCAGTCCAACCTATCACCCAGCCCTACCCAATCAACCAGACCATAGCACCAAGTGCCTCATCCACTCTTTTCTTGAACATCTCCAGGGACAGCAACTCCACCACCTCCCTGGGCAGCCCATTCCAATGCCAATCACTCTCTCTGTGAAGAACTTCCTCCTAATATCCAGCCTAGACCTCCCCTGCCACAACTTCAGACTATGTCCCCTTGTTCTGTTACTGGTTGCCTGGGAGAAGACACCAACCCCCACCTGGCTACAACCTCCTTTACAGGTAGCTGTAGACAGCAATGAGGTCACTCCCTGAGCCTACTCTTTTCCAAGCTAAACAACCTCAACTCCCTCAGCCTCTCCTCACAAGGCTTGTGCTCCAGGCCCTTCAAGAGCTTCACTGGCCTTCTCTAGACACATTCCAGTACGTCAACATCTCTCTTGAATTGAGGGGCCCAGAAATGGACACAGTAGTGTCCAGTTTGAACTGTATTATGTCATTGGCAAAAAATATACTAAAAAAAAAATTAAAAAAAAAAAATCAGCTTACAGAGCTCTCTTAATTTGATTTGGAAGGTGGTGATGTAATCATGGTATTTTCTTACTGGGATTCATTGGTTTACAGTACACAGCTGAGCCTTGCTTTTGGTTGCACAGGGCTAAAAATGGTATGATCTTGAATTCCCTATTTACTGCAGTCTCAGGGTTGAAGACCCTGGGCATTCTACCAAGCAAACACCTCCCATGCTTTTCTTGTTAGCTCTCCAGTGGCCCAAACACACATCCATGGCAAGATGCAGACCCTTCCATCCCAAAGGGATTATAGCAAATTCCAGTGCTTAACACACAGCTTTTCTCTAGCTCTTAAGCACCTTGGTTGCAGCTTATGGAAACCCACTTAGATCCATACTTTCTACCAATCCTTATTGTCTTACTAATTGGATTAGTGTATCTGCAGACATTTCACTATACGAATTTCAGGGGAGGTTGTGGTGTGTATCTGTGAATGCAAGCAGGAGATAGCCTTTGCTTCCCACCCCCACCATAAAATATTTCTTACAGGTTTTTTTTCATATGCATACAGTTCTGTTTCTGGCAGGCATTTGAGAGTGAGTGGCAATTAACAGCTGAACTGAGATTGTAGAAATTATCCATTCAACAGTACTGAGAAAAGTATGCAGAGCCTGCAACAGCTCAACATTCAGAGGGCCATTTAAGTTTAATTAGAAAATAAAATGTTGAGTAATACATTGCATTCTTCCACTTAGTATTTGAAAAATTACCTCTCTAAGTATTTCTAGTTAAGTGTATTTCAAAAGAGCTTTATTTGAATTTTCCTTCATACACCACCACCACAGAATTCAGGCTCTTCTTAAGCTGCACACCTTATCAAGAACTTCAGAGACGGAATATGAAGCACGCCAACAAAATATGAGTGTTTCACTATCCTTTCAGCATGCTTCTCTCAAGCACCATTCCATGCAAGTAACATCAGCAAGAGGAATTTAACATGTTGCTATTTTAAAAACCACTAATCTCTAAGAGGCCAACCATACAGAACAAGCCATAAACACATCCCATATTTCTACACAGAGTCGCTCTATCCTCATGACAACTCTTTACAGGATGACAGAAACTGCAACTCCATGTCTTTCTGTTGCATCAGCATCTAATATTTAGGACAGTTATAGTATATGTTGAAATATCAAGACATGCTGTGTCAGGGAAAAATGAAGTCCATCCATTGACTACCACATTCTGTATCAGACCACATATGGAGCCACCTACAACAGAGAAGGTCACTTACAGAAGACACCTGGATTTAAAAAAGAAAATGCGAAATGTTTTGAGTGTGTGTTCTCAATACTTGAGGATTTGGCATCCTCTGTTTGAAAATTCTTGTTGTACCTGGAGGAGAAATATTTGGTTGCACGCTGAAAGCTCATGTTATCAAAATGCACACACTGCAGCTATAGTGGCATACAGCACTTGGCAAGACAGTTTTCTTTTACAGAACTCTCTTCTACAGCCACAATATTGGATGAATACTAGAAAGTAAAAAAAAAAAAAGAAAAAAGAAAAAAAAAAAAAGGAAGACTAAAAAGGAAGGTTTTTTTCCTTTTCTAACTGTTAGTAATAATAGAAAATCCTGCATTTTAACAAAAAAAAGAAAGAAACCCCAAGAGACCTATGTCATCCTAATTCTGTGCATAAAAGGGAAGGAAAGAATTGCAGTGTAAGACTCAGTAAAGCACATGATTTTCCCATTCTCATTCTGCTTTTATAGCTGGAGGATTTTTCTCCTAATAAATTATATTCCTTCCTAAAACTAGTCCTAAAGCTACTGAACCAAGGACCTCCATCTATATAAGAAATATCCAACTGTTAACAGGTTAAGTACCAGGAATAAGTAATGAGAAGGCTGATACACTCTTAGAAAGGAGTGTACCTTTTGCCTCCCTCACACCTCCTACATTCAGTACTGGTTCTCATCCAGATACTGTTCATGTTGCTCACTTGCAGAGGGGAATCTCTGTGCCTTCTCAGCAATCCCAGTGGAATTCTACGTGGGTAAAATAGGTCACATCATTAAAAATCCTCGAGAGATGGTTGGTTTCTCTGTGTACTATGGGAGTTTAACCTCCAGACTGATTATTCAAGAAAAGACTTTTGCATGGTCAAAAAAACCCTGAAAAAGTAACAAAGAAACAAACCAAACAAATCAAACAAATGAAGCACCTAAAAACCAAACCAAACAAACAAAAAAACCCCAAAACAAGCCCACAAACCAAAGAACACCACAAACAAACAAAACAAAACAAAAAAGAAACCACCAAACATCAGTCCTGCTAAAAACCACACCATAATTTTTATTTTTTCCAGATCATATCAGTAATAAAGTAAGAACTAGGCTGGAATGCTCTCTATGAACTGTAGATATTGCTATATTCTCCATGATAATGATTTAAATCCAGAGTCTGTAAATCTATAAGGAGTGGTACTACAGAACTGAATTTTGCTGGTGGCATTCGGTCTCTCTCACTAATCGGATTAGTGTATCAACACTTTTCTGCCACAAATTTCTTTTCCATTCATGAATTAATTCTTGGTTGTTTCTCTCCCTCTCTTCCTGGTTGAAGAATGAAGCTGTTTTCTTCCACTTCACCTGTCTTCTCATTCACCAGTAGGCTTCTTCCAGGAAGATATTGCTATAAGAAACCAATTTAGATTCCCTCTACAGGATATCATCCAAACTTCAGAGTGAATCTGGGACACTGACTCTAACTCTATTTATAGACACTGAAGTCAGACTGAACACAAGGTCAGTTTCTCTTCCAGACTGCAACAAACCTCTCAAATCTGCTGAACTTAATGAAGTTGCAGCAACACTAGAAAGAGAGGATGTTGTCCGTAATTCAGAGTCCTGGTATCTTCTTCCAAATATTTTGCCATACAAGGGGCTTTCAAATGGTGCCCTATCTATTTATTTAGTTAGTTATTTGCAAGGACAACAGGAGCTGTATTATCAGCCAAATGAGGTCATGCAGATAAATCCTGATAGGTCACACTGAAAATATAGTCTGATATGTCTTGATGAAGACTGGAAAAATACAGCTTCTTTCCTAAGGAACCTTTTCCAAAGTCCTTACTCATACAATATGGTGTTCAGAGTCATCTAAAGCATTTGCATTCACAAAGAGTGCAACATCAAGGTAAATCAAAATCGTAAGTTTCCTTTGATATTCTTTACCAGTGTAAAAACATCAAATACAATCAAAATGGGCAGAAATTGTATTAACACTTACATTAAAACCGTTCTGCATTAACGAAGTGGTGTTATTAGGACCACACAGCAACCTAGAATGAGATCATTCCCTATAATAGTATCAAGTAAAGTAATGAGTATATTTCCAGTTCTTTTCTTGTATGTGTTAGTAAAACACTCTACAAGACACTTCCAACACAATGAAGTGGAACCAGTTTAGCGCCCTACAACTGTCCTGAAGGAATGATCACATCTGTCTGACAACTCTCAGAACTTTATCCTGAAGGTTTAAAAATTCCTTGAAAAAAACCTACCAAACCACATTCCATGTCAAGATTTTAAAACACTTGTAATACAGTATTTGTAGAAGTTAGAATTAAGAAAGATGACCACTAACACACAGCTCTGTAAATAGTGTTAGTAATGTGAGTACCATTGGTTTCCTAAGCCAAGGGACACTGTAATTTTATATGTTTCTTTTAGTTACGTTGAAGATACAGGCTAGTAAAACCTAAGAAATTTGTGGAGTTTGTTGATTTTTTTTTAAACATAACAAATAACTGTATTACAGAAAGAAGAAAAAAAATCAGGGTTTATATCTTTCACTGTGTGTTTGTGTGATTCTTGCTTCCACTCCAGTCCAACGGGGTAGGCTGAAAGACAGCTAATCACTAGATTGACAAAGCATAGAACCAAGTGCTTTTATCAATTGTTACGAATATCACCGCTGTCCTCTTTTTAGCAGTAGAAAGGCTGAGGTCTGAGGAGAGCTGAGCTCATCTAAGGTTACAAAGCAGAGTGAAGAGAATCCCACTCTCTGTGGCCAGACCTTTTGATTTCAATACTTTATT
This sequence comes from Eubucco bourcierii, assembly GCA_013396675.1. Lineage (NCBI taxonomy): Eukaryota > Metazoa > Chordata > Aves > Piciformes > Ramphastidae > Eubucco > Eubucco bourcierii. Next base: position 209,363 of record VWZE01026254.1, on the reverse strand, counting down.
TCCATGTAGTACTGAAGAGTCAAAGGAGCACTCTCACAGATCTTCAACTGCAGTTCAAGCACACAAGGACAGCTGAAGTGTAGTGGGTCAAGGAGTAGATTTCAGAGAGTTTCAATCTTATGGTTCCCACTCATTTGTTCAATTAGTTTCTACTGAAGACAGCCTGTCCATCCAAAGTAGACCTTTCTTTGTTGTTGTTACTTGAGTCTTTCTTCAAAGTTGCTCCCTGAAATTTCCAACTATATGATCCTGTTTTATACCAATAGTGTCTATTGCAGCAAATGATCTGTTTTATTTCCTTGATTTTTTTTTTTTTGACAGAGGTTAAATGCTACCCTAACTAAAGCACTTAAATGGTTTTTCACGTGCAGAGACACAGAACTAAGCTGCAATTCAGCTTCCCTTCCTACAGTGTAGCTCATATTTATTCTGACATCTGCAACCATCAAGAAGCCTGGATTACAGCAGACCATAATACTCTATGAACCATGGTTATAATTAGGCGTCACATCCATTGTAATCCTATGGACGTCATCATGTGTTACCAGCATCTGTTGACAGATTTCATACCAGGCATATCACTGAAATGGCAAGTCTGGAGAGGGTAGCTCACAATAGAAACAATGGCATTTATTTTCGGGTTGTTCCAGGACTGTCTAATAGAAAATATATGCTGCCAACTGCCACAACCCCACTGAGATCACTTTTCAATATTATCAGTTAGAACAAAGATCTTTACCCATGTATCTGCAACCTTATCCTAATAAAAAAGGAAATAAAGTAAGTCCTTTCTGTAACTGTCTTAGCACCAATTAGAAAAAGATAGACACCTTTAAATTTTCTAAAGTTTATCAGGCCCTTTATCATGAGAGTACTTACTTTTCATGTAACAATAAATCCAGGTTCCTTTCCAAGAAAGTAAATGAAGTTTCCCTCTCCTAAATTTTATTTAAATATGGCATTGCTTTAACATTAAAATTTAGCCCTTGGAACTGGTGACAAGGAACAGTCACACTCTCTCTACTCCATGTAAGTAAAGCAGAGACTGCTATAATTTAACTTTCTGCTAAAGTACTGTCTGTTTGAAGGAATGGACATGAAAAGTTTGCTATGGGGTCTTACACTAACTACTCCCTGCTCTTCTGTGAAAGTCAAAGAGACTTTGACAAACATAAAGCCTACAGAATCCAAATCTCCTTATCTTTTATCATTTATCTGCATTGTAGGAAAACTGCATTAGAGTGTTATCCATTACTATGGATACTACTATCCAACTGCTATTAGAGTGTTGTCCATTATTTCTCTATTTTGAAATGTTGCACAGTTGAATCCTAATCAATATGTAACCATGATCTGTTAATAGCTAAGAAGTTTAAATCGCTTAAGTATTTAAGCACTGATTTCCATTTTCACTATAAAACATGAAAGCATAGTTCACTGTCTAAGGAGCATCAAATCAAAGACATATCAGTGTTGATGTGTACAATTTTATAAGTGGCATGGGGGTGCAGTAGCTAGTAGACCAAGAAAAACGAATTTCAATCTAGCCTAGCATCTCTCCTACTAGACTTGTGCAGCAAGATGAAAACAGCTGTGAAGGTAGGAAAATTAATAAAATCAGCTAAAACTCACAGGAGGAAGACTACAAGTGAAAATTGAGAAGAAAATACTGACTCTACTGTTTTCAATGGAAAAGTAAACCCAGGGCACTAACTACCCTACTTTTATAGATCTTTTATAGTACAGCTTTAATAGAAACTGTGACTGTAACAGTGGGACAGACTCTATCACCAGATATCAATTTTCAGCTTCTACTGAAGTTTTAGAAGTGAGCTGCTCACTACAGCAAGAGTGAGCCTTATTGTCTGGAATGCCATTTCTCTCTCCACCTCCCCCTATCTCCTTTTTTCTTTTTTTTCATTCTTGTAACCAGCAGATAACCTTTTAATCCCAGATCTGTCAGCTGTGACTTCAACATCACCTTTTACATTGGGAAGTAACAAATCCTCTACAATATTTTATCTCTCTCTTTTCCATATGCAGCTTAAAACTCGGTGGTCTGGAATTAGATACTGCAAACTCTAATAAAGTACCAAACTGCTGACAAAACTGATCATGGGATTATAATCCCTTACATTCAGAAAAAGAACATGGGCAGTACTTGCTGGCATAATAGTCTTATCAGACCTAAAAGGTAAGAAGCACTTCATCTACAATGGTGTATCACGAGGAGCTTACAGACCTTTTTTTTTTTTCCCCCCCTGCAGACAGTAAATTAGAATGCGGGAACCATGAAACAAAATTTTCCAAATCTATCCAGGATATACTTCTAGGCAATGTTTTTCATGTCATATCATTCAGTCAGCATTAAAACTAAATTCTAGTAAGAGTTTACTCTCAAGATCACAATCTCAAGTGTTCTCTTGGTCTGCTCTCAGAAATAATGCAGGGTTTTTTTGCACAGGAATTTTGAACCATCTCATTCATCTGTCTAATTGTTTACTGTTCTTGAAAAGCAGTCAGGAACACACATAAATTCAGACTCAAAAAGAAAGATCCAGGAACTGAGGTTAAAAGTTACTGAAATCCTAATATATAAACCTAGAGGTACTGACATACTATTTCTGGTCCAATATAAAAAGAAAATCTTGACTCTCAAATTAGTATCATCTTACATATATTTCACTTAAGGATCAAAAAAGTGAATGCTTTAACCTCAAAACAGAGCATAGCTAGTATATATTCCACTATATGATGTCAAATTTTTACAAAGTCAGAGCCCCTTACTGCACAGCCCTGGCAATTCCAGATGCAGTGTGGAATTCCATACAGAAGACATATACAGACACGTATCACTTTATTTTCAGACCTTCCTTTGCTGTTTCTCCCATGCTGGGTCCAGAAGCAGGTCCCTGTCCCATTCTTCTTCTTGGGTCATGTACTCATCTTCTTCATAGTTGTAGGTGTATTGCATGTTTGTATCTATCTGGTTCATGCTATTCATGATACCCGGGGATCAGCTTCAGTTGCTGTGCCTCCTGCTTTATATATATGTAATTTTAAGCTTAGTTCACTTGCTGATGGCTTGTAGTGAGCAGTGTCTTTTTTTTGGTTTTTTCTTTTCCCTTGTCCAAGGTGAGAGGGAGTGGATACTGGTGAGTCTTGCTGAGAGCAGAGGCTGAAGCTGCCAGGTAGACGCTGACCTGTGGTGACCTTCCCCCTTCTCTCTCCTTCCCTATCTCTGCTGCTGCGGGTCCCTGCGGAGGAGCGGCGCGGCTCGCTGCTGCCGCTTATTATCCCCGCCGCGCTGTCACGTGGGGCGCGGCGATGCCGCACACGGCCAGGAGCCCTCAGGAGGGCCGGGGCCGGGGCCACCCCCACTGCGGGCGGGGCACAGCGGGGCAAGAGCGCCGGCCCGCCCCGCTGCCCTGTGTCTGTGCAAGCCCGGGGTGCTTAGCTCCTGCAGCGCTCCGGCCAAGGGCTGGTATCTCTGCCTATCTTTAGCGCTGCCCTTCCAGCACGACAGATCTTATTTTATTTTTTGTTGTTCCTGACATGTAATTCCACTTCTCACGGCCCGACTATGACTGGCTAACGCAATTTGACATCGTTTATCATTAGTCTGAAGTCCGTGCAAACCCTCGACTATGTGCGTTGTCTTTTTGTGAAGGTTTGAGAGTTACCCACCCCCCCACACTTTGTAAAATGACCCAGACTAGAACTCAGTCGGCTGGAAGTTAAGTGATGAAGCTCTATTTACAGCTCAGCACAATGTACAGCAGATATTTACACTACATGCAGAATATTTACAGAAATATACAAGTTAAAGGTAATACAGCAACACAACTCCCCTCCCAGAAATCAGAGACCCCAGGAGGGACTCCCAACCACCCTTCCACCTTCTCCCCACCCCTGTACCTTATCCCAAGGTTTGCCTTACGTGCAAGGTAAATCAGGAAGATTGGCCAGGAGGGTTAGGAGAAAAGTGGTTAGTGAAAATTAATCAGAGGAGCCAGAGCCCAGAAGCTGCTAGATCGCCCCAGCAGCTGCTGTTCCAGCAAGCGACAGAGAGAGACTGACTTATCTAATGTTTTGGTTATTGTTCCCAAACAATTTCTTAGCAAGCGTATGAGTGAAGTAGACATCATCATGTTTTCCTTTCACAGCCTATAGTGTAATTTTCTCTATTAAAATATTCCAATTAGCCTCAAACCAGCACAATTTTTCAGACCAAGGACAACAAAAGCCAGCACAGACTGGGGCACCCAAGAAAGGAAACAACTTCCAGTGGAGATCAGGTCAGGAATTAAAGCACGAAATACAGAAGCACTAGTTAGAAAAGCAACATATCTTTTTGACCCAGGGAACACGTCCAGTACATTCCAAAAGCAGGCACTAAGAAGTGCATAGAAAGGTCTGCAGAACCAGTACCTTTACAAGTGTGTGACAGGAACCATTCTCCCATGCTCTCCACAGGATAAATCTGAAAAGGTGGCACTGAGATCAAGCATCCTTGCAGACGTGTCCAGTGTCATATCATTTCAGTTGCCCTGGTAACAACACTTCTTCTGGGAACTGGCAAGCTTACTATGTTATTCACATGGCAGGTCATTTATTCCTGCACCAATCATCAGGTAAGGTTATTCTCTCCAGTAGAGCCCAAGATGGAGATAATCTGAACCTTACTTGAGAAAGAAATCATGCACCAAAGCTGAGCTTTTGGGAGCTATTAAAGACAAAGTCAGATATACGGCAGAACTATACTCAGTAAAGGCCTTTAAGACAATGTCAATGAACAACCAGGATAATCAACAGTTAGACATGAGTCCTCCACTTAGCACTGCTAACTAAAGCTCTGCTTCCTGACAAGTTACCTTCTATCTTGCAAGTCGAAGCAATTTTGAAGAACCTGCATATATGCAGGGCTCCTACGTACCCATCAGCTCAAAACAACTTCATATATGCAACACTAAGGCTATGAACTGGAATTCGGATGACAATTGCAACACGTTTCATGTAGTCAAAGTAAGCTGAACTTCCAAAGACTGAGGTCCAGGCTGTAAGATAAACAGTCTAAAAATCAAATTGCAAATCTAAGCAGCAAAGTCAGAATCATATAGTTTTCACCTGCTCAATGAAAATATTTTCAAGGTTGCTGCATTTCAATTTACATAATGAAGCAAACATTTATGAACACTCTACCTAGACCTTTTTGTGCAGATGACCATTTTCTTGGGATACTCACAAACAATGACAACAATTACAAACCAAAGTATTTCATGTATGTACACATAACGTGTATGCTGATGTATTTTTTATAGCTGAGTGATCACCTGTGGTTTGTGATACATATCCAATTTCAGTCACTGAAATGACTATTAAAGCCTTTGAAGTCAGTAAAACCATTTCTTCTTACTCTCTAGACACATCACAGTAAGTTTCTAGAGGAAAAGCAGGCAGAAACAGGAAACTTCCTGTGAAACAGGAAGCTAAATCTGACCTATTTTAGGTTCTCTAAATAACTGTTTAGTGCCCCTTAATCAGATGGCATGAGTAGGCAGGGGAGATATTAATAGATAGAGCTTTAGGAGGAGTATCTGGTATTTTGTTTACTACTTCAATTTAATTTTATAAACTAACTGTGTGGATGGTAACAAGAAACATATGAATGGAGGTCCATAGTGGAAAGAGAGCCAAAATGGAACTCTGATGCCAAATCTGAAGAGAAAGGGCCTCTCTTTCATTTCACCTAGACAAAAGAAAGTGGTGCCCAGCTTACTCCCACATCAAAGGTTGGTCAGGATTATCCCCAAAAAAGCTGCCAGACTCACACAGCTACTATGTTTCTAAAAAGAAAGAAAATCAAATCAAAACAGAAATAAAACTAATCAGGAAAGAAAGGTCAGAAGTCCCAAGTAGACACAGGAAGACACACAGTGAACAATTTATATACAGAATTTTAAACTGACATGACACAGTGCCTGACAGCAATCAGATATATTTGAGGTTGAAATGACAGAGATTGCTTACAATGTGGTAAGGCAAAAAGGATACTCATGATTGCTATACATATTAGGAAAAATAAGGTGGAACAAGGAGATCAGAAGTGGAGATGGCAAAGCTGAATTGTCAATTATTCTTATTTGGCAAAAGGAGTGCAGTTGTATTTCATGCTAATATAAATGCTAGTAAGGGCTTATCCAGAAGAGTATCTTTACAGCAAGAGAACACTGTGGCAAGAAGCTATCAATTTTCCATGCAGGACAGGATCAAGAAGGCCAGAGAATTCACTCAGTGTTTCTTACCACAGTTCCAACTTAACAAAGGATATTTGAATCTAATGCCATCTAAGTGAAAGCTTCCTGGCATCCTTTGCACTAAGCTCCTTGAGAATCAAAGGGCTTTTCTAGCCAAAAGAAGCACAGTCATTACCTCCTGTGTCATTATCCCATGTCCTTTACAGATGTTGTTTGTTAGGTTTGGGTTGTTTTTTTTTTTCCCCAATAGAAATTGGTTTACAGCTTATATTTAACATCCATTTGCTCTCCAAAATCTGTTCTCTCAAGAAATTGTTCGTCTGTATTTTCACTTTCACATTCAGACTTTCAATCCTTTCATTTTCATTATCTTAGAATGAGAATAAAACCCCATTTTAATAAAACCTTAAAAATGCTTAACACTGCAACATTTTCCCAGATTATTGATCTGTTTGAAATTAGTGAGATTCAGAGGTTTGGTTTTTTTTAAAAAAAAGCAAACAACACAAACAAAACAAACAAAAAAACCCACCACAACAAACCAGGCAGATTTCTCAAATCTGTGAAACTGATGTGAAAATGCCCATCCTTAGTTTTCAGCTGTAACACTTCTGTCTAGGAATGCAATGGTTCACATTTGCCAAAACTGTCTCAGAAAGGCCACAGGAAGATAAGGAACTTTATGAGAGCTCAGTAGGTCAGTAAGTCTTTAGGCAATCAGTTTTCCATTAGCACAGTTTCTCTGTGAAAAACCACAGGACAGTTTCACAAGAAAGAAGTCAATGAAAGATTAAAGAAAACCATTTCAAAGTGATTGTTCTCTTGTGTAAATTGTTAACAGAATTTTAAAAGAGAAATAAAAAAAGCTCTTTCATTTTCGAAGAATGACGTAACTGCCCTTCAAAATATACTTTGCTTGTAGCAAATATCCACTGGTTAAATTAAACCAACAAAACTGTGAATTATTTAAAGACAACGATATTTTAGATTGGGCCAAATATTATGAATTTTGTTAATAAAAACATGCATAAATTACTGGAACAAAGCTAAAGAGAAAGCTGGGGGCAGGGGTTTTGTAAAATGTATTGATATTTTGTTAGAATTTTTGAGAAATAACTCCTTTTTTTTCTTTTCTTCTCCAGTACAATAAGCATAACTCACTTTCTCCAACGTTAGAAACACACTATTTTGTAAGAGAAGAGCATAATTGCACCAACCGTATTAGCCTTCCCATATTTAGCACCAAGCTACACAAATCTTGACTCTAAAAAATCACCATGCCACTCGTGGTGATATTGAACTATNCTATTTCAAATTACAGGCTTGTAAATAAAATGCAGAAAGAACTGAAAGAAAAAAATCCACTGCTGGCTTCATAATAACAACTGACAAAGTCAGAAGATCCCAAAGTGTTTCATCAGCTATATATAGAGACACCTTACTGTGTCCCTGAAATTCAGCCATGGATGAAGTATAGCAAGAAGCATTTATAGGACAGACAAACACTACCAAAGCATAGCTTGCGCTTCAGAAGCATGGAGAAAATGCCAGCTGAGATCACTGCGTTTTGCCAACCCTTTATGTAGAAGGAAAATCATGGGGTTGAGACCAGGTGATCCATTGCAGCAGTTTAAGATGCCCTATGTAACCTTGACCATGCCAATTCAGACACTATTTTCCCAGAAAGTTAAGTGTTGCCTTACTAGACTACTTTCACTGAGAGAAAGAGAAACATGCTGCTTGTGTCGCACTCTTCTATCTCTAAAATAGTGTTAGTAACGCTTCTTTAGGTCCTTAATGTCCACCTGGACACAGATTCTCTAGAGCAGCAGCTTTTTCTGTTTAAAAGCCCTGAGAAGCCTACACAACAATTGCCATTACAGTGTGCTTTACCTACTGCACAGCCTTCTCCTCTATGTCTGTCTCTCAGGTCTGCACTCAAAAATGCCAAACATCACGTGCCAGACTTGCTCAGGCATTCAGGGTCCCTTATACTCTAGATGAGATATCCTTGATTTTCACAAGGCCACACTTGCAACCTTGCACCCTGCACAGGAGATGGTCCTAATTCTCAGAGAGATTTCAAGGTAGGCATCAGTAGGAAGCATTCCACATCTGGTCACTGCCACAGTATGACTGGGCAGTACAGTGATACATATCAACAAACACCAATTGCCCTGTAAGTGTTGAAGATGTAACGTAGTAAAGGGAAACCCTCCAGTGATGACAACTGCCAGGTAGCACTACTTAAGATCACACCTTTCATGATGAGAAGAGCCATCAGACTTATTTCTATTAAATACTGCAGAAGAAACCTGAATGCTCTTACCCTTGAGCTAGCCTTTGCAGTCAGTATGCTAGCACTCTACAGTTGCAGAGCAATATGCAGACAGTTGCAGTATAATACGCACAGGAACAGGTGGGGAAACTACAAATAGTGCTGGCATAAGATTGGAAAAAATGGTGAGATAGATCCAGGGTTTTCAGTTATAAGAATGCAAGGGGCAGAACTAGGGGTATAGCATGGCCTATTACAAACTCTCTGAAGAAGCCTTCACATAATCATGTGTTCTCAGAATCCTAGCTTTATGTTGGCTTAGCCTTATCACACCAAGGTACTAGGCAAGGAAGAAACTGTGACTAGGCAAATGTGCACCTTACTATATAATTCTCACTTCATGAATGCAGCCAGTTTTAAAAAAAGAAAAAAAATTCCAGTTAAAAGAAGAAAAAAAGAGCCAGTCTATGACCCATGACTGACCTACCTGGGCCTATCTGTCTAAAAAAAAGCACGATATTATTCCATAATAGCTTTGGTCACACTGAGAAAAGGGAATAGAGATGTATGTGAGGTAATGAATGCATAGACAACATTCCTTTGTTTATCTAGAAACAAACATCATCAGCTAAGTCAGAGTTTCCAGACAATTATCTAAGGGACAAAGATGAGACGTGGCAGGTTTCAAATCACTGAGGTATGATATAGAGGTTATGGACATGGGATATAGGCACTGAAAGGTACAGACTGTGGTATCCCAAACTCAGAATTTTTACAGACTGACTCAATGACCTTAGACAAGTTGCAGCTTTAGTGCCCTTATTTCTCTTTCCAACCACACCATATTTCACTAATATCAATGAAAACTACACACTCAAGAAGGCAACCTGGTTGAATGAATTGCTACTCTGTAAAAAATGAACACTAGCTACTACAGGAGCAACATGAAAATTATCAAAAGTGCAAAATTCATCCCTGTAGTAGGCGGTCTTAGATACTACCTGAATTACTGCCAAACTGGGATGTGTTCTCTTTGCAACATATATAGTGTGAGTTTTCCTTTTCCAGAACTGTTGTCCTTACATCCTGCCCAACAAAACTTTACTCTGTCATCTGTATTAAGAATCAGCACTGAGAAAATGAGCAATGTTCCTGCCATGCCTGACATGGTAGCAAGGCCTGCATTTCCCAATTCCTGTTCTGAAGACAACTGTTCTCTGTCCAGATATGGTCTCTCTCGCTAACTTCAGCCACATCCACATCTCAGGAGCATTAAGTGTCAGTTTTGCACAGTATACTTTTTTTCCAGTATGTTGTTTCAGAGAGCTACCATTAATAACCTACTCGTGGTGAATGCTCTTGTATACTCTCGACCCCGCTGAATGCTGACAAATCCTTTGCTTCTGAATCACCTCACCTTTCTCCCTTTGAAGACCAGTTCAGTACAAGCGAAGGAGAAGTAGAAAGTTTTATTTGCATCTTCTTCACTTTGAAAACAATTTCTCTATAGGATAAATACAGTGGACTTGTGCTAATGTCTAGCAAGTCTAGATCTGTTGTGTCATAGTTAAATCTAGAATAGCTGTAATCTTCCAGAATTTCGTAACTGAACCAAATTCAAAAGGTTGGGTTTTTTTCAAGGCAGATTCTGTTCTAGGTATTTTTTTAGTTCATATACACAATAGTTACTGGAGATGGAGTCAGCAAGTAGGACAAAGGTGAACCTACATCTGTAGGTTGTAATGCTTCACATGTATTTATAGCAACTCCAGCATTCACGTGTTAGTTGAGATAGTCAGAACACATCTTCCCCTGCCCTCTTTTGCATGATAAAAGTATTCAGGAGAAGGCTTATTTTGCAGTTCAAATAGTTCAAATACATCTCAGACTTCTCTAGGAGAGACCGTTCAGTGAGAAATGTACTTCTAGGACATTCAGACACTTTAATTTGTTCTTCGTGGCTTGAAAATCTTTCTTTTATCTCCTTCATAGGTAACGCCGGTAAATGAGGCCAACTAGTCCTAAATTTGTAGGGTCCAATTTTTAACTGTTAAAGTATCAGTGGTCAAAGCCAGGAGGGTAATAGACTGCCCTTCCAATTGTAGAAGGGAATGCTTAAAACACTGCACAATGGGAATATCAAGCAAATACAGGATTCTGCTTGGCTTAATTGTTCAAACCATCAGGCCTACTTTATGGACAGAAAGACAGTATGTAATTGTACTCTAAAAAGCACTTAAAGGAAAAAACCAAATTCTGTAGTACCAGTATTCATTATCTTAGAACTACTCACTGGGTGTGGAAATGGAACAATAGTTTGGAGCACGTTTCTCGGTTTTCTTTCTGTAGACCACAAATAATATTAATGCTGTGAAGCATATGAAAAATCAAATGATAGATTTGGAATACTTGAAAACAAGTACACATGCTGTGATAAGCAGATCTGAAAATCACATATTATGTACATAGGAACATGCTTCACCTGCGTGCATCAGACCTTCACTGAATACAAAAGAGAAATCACAGCTCTGTGAAGCAGGATTTCTGAAGAAAAAGTAGTTTGTGACTATGCAATTAAAGTCTGCATGGTGATACGTGTAAAGCAGATGAATTAGCATTACTAGAAAACTTACCTCTGGGATTGATATCTCTACAGCTAACTATAAATGCTTTATAAATGAAGTAATTCTAAAGGAGTTCTGAATTGGAAGACAGTTCATATAAAAAGTTAATTATAGCCTGAAAGTTGCATAACCAGCAAGAAATAATACCATTTTGATCAAGAAATAATACAATTTTGCATCTCAGATCTACTTGTTTTATCTCGCACAAAAAAGTCTTTAAAAGTGTTAGTGACACAGACAGACCAGGCACATTTTACAAACTGAGTCATGAATTGTTTATAAAATGTTTTGCTTTCCTTCTACAGACTAAATCAAGGCATCACATTGGTAAGAATCAGTAAGCATTCCAATTCAAAGGGATCCTACCACAAGTAAAGTGAGATTTTGAAATGTAACACTCAGTTGCATGTCCTTACATCTAAATCAAACACATTATTTCTTCTCATAACAATTTTATTCCTCAAGAATTCCCAAAACATGCAACAGCATGAACAGTTTCCAATGCACATTGAAAACAAATACAAAAGCCACACAGTTTTCTTCGGTTTTACAAAAATGCAAAGAAACTGGTGGGGTTTTTTAGGATTGTAGATGTTTTGTATAATTCAGTTATCACAGAAATGCACTCTCTGACTTCCTAATACTTTAAAAAATATTAAAGTATTAATATCTCTCATATATATGCAGATACGCATACTTTTAAAAAATGTTCAGCTGTTCACAGCACCACTGTGCTAGTCAACAGATGAACATCATTCTTACACAAAAGCATGCAAAAAAAAAAAAAGCTTTAGAAAGCATTTGCATAAAAATATGTAACTGAATATAACTGAACAGCAAAATCGGGAGCTATATTTTCTCCTCTTTGCTATGGATGATACTGTTTTCACACATTAACATGTAAAGTTGTAAGCTCATTGTGGTTCAAACCACGTATTCACCAGGTATGGAAAAGCCTGATGGACTGGCAGTGATGAAGAAATGAAATAAATGAAGAAATGAAAGCAGCACTGGCTTCAGTGGCCATCTGGGAAAAGGCTGACATTTGTATGACAGTGTTTCTCCTTCAGGAAATGAGTTGCGATTCATCTCAGCATTTCAATAAAACCCAAGCAAATGGCTGACTGAGGAGCAAACAGAGGCTTGGACAGCTGCAGGTCAAGAATGGGTAGTTGCACCATATCAGATCTACCACTATTTCAACATCCATTGGTTGCTGGAGTAATAGGCTATTGAGGGAGGAGATATCAAGGCAGTATACTGCTACATGAAAAGCATGCTGTGTTAAGTGTGCTCATTTTTTAATCACTTTTTCCTTCTTTCCATCCTTCAGTTTACTGTCTCTCTTACTATTTACAGGCTGGTATGAAAGATGAGACATGGCTAGTACACAACACTCTCCTTACTGCTTATAGTATCCAAGTCCCTGATGGCCACATTGCTCTGCTGATTACCACATTCTCCTAATTCATTAAACAGTGTAACTCACAACTGCTGCACAGCAGGTCTACGATTCCCACTCCCTCAGTAGACTGTCTGGCACAGGTATCTTTTCATAATAATAATAATTATCTAACATATATACTCAGGATCATATTTCTCAACCTAATAAATATCAAACCTAAAAAAGAACTATCACAATTACAGCAATCATGAGATACAGTTCTTTTACTTTCCACTGCAGCAATCGTGCAGTTGGTAAGAGCCAACTTTATAGTTGACAAAAAAAGAAAAAAGAAAATTCTTCAAGTAGCTTAGCACGTAAAGGACTGCTTTTTTCTCCTATTTTTCACTATTTCCATCCGTCTTCCTTACTCTCCCTGATGCTTTTGGGACTAGGTAGACCTACTTCAAGTGGATACAAACAGAGTTACAAAAATTACTATTGCTGGTCCTTTTTAAGCTGATTCTTTTTCTGTGTGTTCCTAGCTGATGCTATTTTGTTTATGTGGAGTTCATTTCTCTGTATCTTGTATGCATATTTAAAAACTTCCTTTACAACAATTTTTATTAAAAAGTCCTCAGTTTGTATTTCTGTATCTGAAAGCCTTTAATACAGTAAAATCTCCAAAATTGCCTCCCACCACCCCATCTAGAGGGTTTCCAATTATTAGATGTGGAATGGAGCTACACGTGAGACTTTACAGCTGGGAGAAGTTGCAATTTTCCAAGAAAAGCCAGGGAAGCATAATACTGCCTGCCACAATGGTCAGTAAGTAGATGATGTGCTTGATACACTGCTTAGCAAGGAAGCTTCTTTCAGCCCTTCAGATGAAAGAATTCTTCTCTCCTCAGTTATATTTCAGCAATGAGAACTGCAATTCTCTGTAATCTTGACCACCATAAAATTATACGTGTTTCAGCTTCCAGTGACATCGGCTGTGCACTTGCATAACTTCACTAACCTCATCAGAACTACTCCTGAGTTTCACTCATGTAAGCATACAAAGATTAAGACCATAGAGAAGGAAGGGAAGATAAGAAAACCACATCTCCCCTCTCTTATTTTACTGTCTGCAGTGCTACATGACACAAGGAGCCCAAATCTCTTCGCTTCTAACAAAAACTTAGTCAAGAGAATAATGGCGTCAAGGCCTTACCAATGTGTACGCTGCAGAAGAGCATTGCCTCTCTATTTCACAATGTTCAGAGGTGAAGAGTGATTGGTGCATTGTCACAAGGGGCAGAACACACTCAAAACAGAGAAAACACTGGAGCCCTAACTACACAATAAAGCACTGTTGTTCTTGATAATTGTGGTAACTCTATACATTTTGAGACCATACATATCTTCTCATAAACTCTCTAAAGAATTAATTACATGAGCTATATGGAGTTTTATCTGCTTATTTCTGAGATAAGGGGTGGGATAGAAAGAAGGTGTATTGGTTGGGAGCCCTCCTGGGCAGTTTGGCTGTTCGGGAGGGATTTTTAATTTCTTATTACTTCTAACTTGTATATAATTGTAAATATCTGTAAATAGTGTGTACATAAGCTTGTAAATTTGTGCTGGGCTGTAAAATAGAGCTTCATCCTTTACTTACGGCTGGCTGAGTTAGTCTGGTAAATCTCAGGGTGGGGGAGACACTTCCAAACCACCACAAGCACGGAGGAAATCTCTGTGATGTCCAGCTTTGCCACTGGGGAATTACAAGTAAGGATATTTCCTAATAAACTTTCTGGGGTTAATATTTTTCCCAGCAAACACCATTTTAGAATTAAATCAGGAAAAAATAGCTTTCCCACTGCAAAAGGTCGCTCCTGTTCCTACAGTTAACCTCCAAAAGGAATCTCAGCTCTACAGTAAAACCAAAAAAGTATGGAACAGAAAGCACAACAGTATAAAGCCTGTCTTGTTACTCTCTATTAGAGTAAATAGAGTGGGATAGACACACTTTACAACCTACAGTTTATCTTTCTGACTAAACTATTCAGACAATGAACCATATTGCTAAAAAATTAGTAATTCTATTTCTTCTAAGCAGCTCTCTGTGCTTTGCAAAGTCCATATATTCCAACGTTTGGTATTTTTCAACATGGAAACACGCATATTTATGCAGGTTTAATGCTGCTAGAAACTATGGTCACGTGAAGGCCTCGCAAAAGAGAAAAAGATACTCAGAAGCCACAGGGAATGTGAGAAAGTGCAATAAATCGACCTTTTGCGTTGTATTACTTCTGCCTAGCCAGCTCATTTGCTAGATGAGCAGAATTTCAGCATCAGTACAATCCATAAAATATATCAATCCTGTAAAATCAACAATATTCTCCAAACACCTGAACATCATTGTAACTTCAGTGTCAGCAACCCTTAACAGCTCAGCAATTACAGTCATTACATGCAGATAATACCATGTCAGAAGTAACATGATATATAGGTAATGCATGCTAACAAGGCATCAGCAAATGTTAATCAAGCACAATGTCAGACATTCAGCGTCATCTAACCTCTTTCTGCTCCTACAAAGGTTTAGATTACCGCAAAGAGTCTTGTTGAAATCAGTGGATACTCATAACAGATAAAATTTACCATTTAAACAATTCTCTTCAACCCTAAATTTTTATTTGCTTTTTTTTTTTTTTTGTATTTCTATTGTATGCTAATTGTCAAATAAGGCAGCTTTCCCATACAAAACGATTATCACTGAATCACAGAAACATCCCAATTGGAAAAGACCCTCAAGATTACCAAGTCCAACCAATAACCTTACTCTGCAAGGTACATCCTAAACCAGATCCCCAAGCATGACATCCAAACACCTTTTAAACATGTCAAGGGACTCAACCACCTCCTTGGCAGCCCATTCCAATGCCTGACCACTCTTCCTGAGAAAAAAGGCTTCCTATTGTCCAGTTCCAACTACTCACCCAGTTGCAGCCTGACACCATTCCCTCTTGTTCTATCACTATTTACCCGTGAGAAGAGACAAGCACCATATTTCTGCCAGTTATACAGCTTCTTAATGATATACAGAAATAATTTTACAGATCTGATGCTAGAATTGTCATATTTGCCATAATGTTGCCCATTCTCTGACAACAGTTGATCACCTTTAATCCTGCGTTTTTTCCAGGCTTCTCCTGCTTTGTCACATGGTTCACTTTCTGTCCTTGTGCAGAGACTTCCAGTTGCAGAGCTCCAGAGCCTTCAATGCAAACTGGTGGGAGACATCATGAGTTTTAATACTGAGAATTTCTTTTTAATCTGATGGTAACCAAACCCTGATGAGAGGCCCAGTGTAAGTCTGAAATTTTCATCCTTGAGGATACTCAAAACACAACTGGACAAAACTATGAGCAACTCGCTCTAAGCTGGCCCTCCTTTGGAGCTAGGTCAGACAATTGGCAGAGGACTCTTGAAACCTACATTGTTCTCTGGCTCCGCAGCTGGGATCTAGACCATCCGCACAACAGTAGCTTTCAAGACCTTTTACTCATGAGAGTCCTGCACTTCCCCTCGCATTCTTACTCGACAGACGGAAAAATGCCAAGCGGAGCACCTGCAGTTGTGCACACCCTTACTATCGAGACGCGCTGCCCCTGTTCAGTGGATCCCCAGCAGAGGCCGGGACACTGCTTTTGCCCGCCTCGGCACAAAACCAGCAGCGCGCCTTACTACGGGCGCCTCGCTGAGGCTCTTCCGTTCGCCCACCAGAGCTGTAGCCTTCACATTCCGACCGGTCACCTGGACCGGCAGTTTCTCCAGCGCAGGCAGGCTGGCCTTCGCACTACGCCTGAACGAAGCCTCCACGCAGAGCTTGGGCCCCGAACAATCACGCCTTTACGTACGAAACCCAGGCCACAGCTACAACCACCCGCCGCCCCGCTGGGTGGCGCATGCCCACCGAAGCGCCCGCCCACCTCGGGAGCGGCCCTCTGCCAGCCGGGGACTGGAGCTTCCCCTTCCACACCAGGCGCTGCTTCCGGTTCAGCGGCGCGCGCAGCGCACGTGGGGCCCGGCGCGGAGCGGCGGTGAACTGGGTGAGCGTCCGGGAGCGGGGGACGTGTCCACTGCCCACCCCTGCCTCTCTTCTTCCTTAATTTGTCTGCGGCCGGCCCAGTCCCACTTTTGTGCGCCCGCGAGGGGCAGCTGGCAACATGACCGGCAACGCGGCGGGGCGGGGCTGGGGGAGAGACGGAATGGCCCTGTGCAACTGCTTCATCTACCGTCCGGCTTTGGTTTTCTTTCGTTAGGTTTCTTTGCGGGCCCCTTTACTCGAAAGGCGAAGCTATGACGTCCCTCGCAGAGCAGCTGAAGCGGCTGGCACTTCCGCAAACTGATCCTAGCCTCCTAGACCGCAGCGAAGCAGCATCGCTGCTGTTCAGTTGCAAAGAAGCCGCGAGTATTGACAGGGACACGTTTTTTGCAATCGGTGAGTTGGCTGTTTAGATGCCAGTGGTTTTAAAAATCACCTGTTCAGAAAACATCTGGAGGTAGAAAAGTGGGAAAGTCAAACCCATATTTAAGAAAAACCAAAAGGGTCATTCAAGACGTTACAAGTTACTTAGCATCACTCCAGTCCATAGAAAAATCATGGAGCTTCTCTTCTTGGAGCACATTTCAGGGCATGTGAGGGATAGGGTGATTGGAGCCCTCAGCACAGGAAGGACATGGAAGTGTTAGACCAGGTCCAGAGGAGGACCACAAAGATGGTCAGAGGGCTGGAGCAGCTCTCTATGAGGACAGGCTGAGAGAGTTGGGGCTCTTCAGCCTGCAGAAGAGAAGGCTTCGAAGAGACCTGATAGTAGCCTTCCAGTATCTGAAGGGGGCCTACAGGGAGGCTGGGGAGGGACTATTTACAAGGTCTTGCAATGACAGGACAAAGGGGCAATGGGTTTAAACTGGCAGAGGGAAGATTTAGACTGGATATTAGGAGGAAGTTCTTTACAGTGAGGGTGACGAGGCACTGGAGCAGGTTGCCCAGGGAGGTTGTGGATACTTCCTGGAGGTGTTCAGGGCCAGGTTGTACAAGGCCTTGAGTGACCTGTACTAGTGGGAGATGTCCCTGCCTGTGGCAGGGGGTTGGAACTAGATGATCCTTGAGGTCCCTTCCAACCTTACCATTCTATGATTGGGAAGAGTTGGGAGCCCCAAGGTGGGCAACTGCTGAAGAATTTGCCCTATAAGGGGAGGTTGGTGGGAGGAACATTTCTGAAGAAGAGATGGTTCTGAGCGGTTTAATAGCAGCTTGCCAGTACCACTGAGGAGGTTTCACTATTGGAGCGAGCCCGCGAAGAAAATCAGAGGACTGGAGCAGCTCTGCTATGAGGACAGGCTACAAGAGTTGAGGCTTTTCAGCCTGGAGAAGAGAAGGCTTCAAGAAGACCTTGTAATAGTCTTCCAGTATCTGAAGGGGGCCTACGGAAGGCTGGGAAGGGATTATTTACAGGATCCTGTAATGACAGGATGAGGGGGAGATATAAACTAGATGTTAGGAAGAAGTCCATTTACAGTGAGGTTGATGAGACGCTGGCACAGGTTGCCCAGGGAGGTTGTGGCTTCTCCCTCCCTGGAGATGTTCAAGGCCAGATTGGATGAGGCCTTGAGTGACCTGTTCTAGTGGGAGGTTTGGAACTAGATGACCTTTGAGGTCCCTTCCAACCTAAACCATTCTTATGATGGGTTAAACTGTCCAGAAAAATTTTTGGCTGGAGGATCGGAGACAGTAGGCATAAGCTGAAACAATAGACATACACAGTGGATGTAAGGAAAAGCCTTTTCTCTGTAAGGACAGTCAAGCAGTTGAACAGGTTGTCCAGGGAGATTGTACTGTCCTCCGTTTTGAAAACCTCAACTGGGTAATGCCTTGAGCAATCTATTCTGATTTCAGGGTTAACCCTGTTTTGAAGAGTGCCTTGGACTAGAGGTTGCCTGAGGTCACTTCCATCCTGAATTCTGTGATTTCGTAAAACGAGTTGGTGTCCTGCTCTTTGGTAACATTATTGTGGTCACAAAAACAGTAAAATGGCAGAAGCCACTGCAGTGCTTGCACACTTGAAATCCTTTCTGCTTATCTCTTTGCATTTTTGTAGTGAACATTACCTGGGAATGTGACACTTCTTGAATAAGAAAACTGTTTTCTAAAACCAGGTCAATGGCATTTATTGATTTTAGGTAACATGATTGTAGATATACAAGTCTTGAATGTAACACAGAGTATTTTTTAGTTTCTTAAATATTTGCTGTAGAACTGCTGTATATAATCATTTATTTCTTCCACAATTCAGCCAGTTTCCTAAATTTTTTTGTTTCAGCTGAAGTTGTCTGCTTTGTGACCAGCCATTGATTCCAATGGTTTTCCAGGGATTTATGTGAAATATTCCAATTTATCCAAGGAGGCACCTCTGCTTGCTTTGTCTGTATGAAATAATTTTGTTTGGAAAAGTGCTTTAAATATCATTTGGTACAACTGAGCACGTGACTAGTTAGTACAGATTGCTTAGTATTATGTTTGGCTGATTTTGACAATGGAGGTTTTATGGTCTCTGACCTGGTATTGGGACTCTGATACAGTGTACAATGACCCCAGTGTTTAAAAAAAAAATCAGTCCATACATAGACTTGGAATTTCTTCTGTTCTGGCTTGCATGTATTGCCTCTCATCATTCTATTGTGTATTTCTGAGAAAACTTGGGCTCTGTCTCCTTGATAACCTATACTATGGCCTATCAAGTAGTTGCAGACAGTAGGAAGATTTCCTTTTGGCTCTCTCTTCTTCAAGCTCTAAGAAAACCAATTCCTCTTCACTGTATATTATTTTCCGGTCCCCTGACCGTCAGATGTTCCTCTGCCTCACTTAGACTGATACAGCATCGTTTTACTTCCACCGATGAGCTAAAAATTGCGCACTCTCACAAATGGAGGTGGCAGTTCACCTCTCTTACCCCAGACAGCTACACTCAAACTAATATAGCTCAGGATGCTGCTGGCCTTCATTGCTGCTGATACTTGTCAATGTTGTTTGGGGGTTTTTTTGTCAGTTAAGTAATACTTTTAAGTGTAGCAAAAGTTTTGGTCTTAGACCTGTTAACTATTTGATTTGGTTTGCTTAGTGAGAATGACGTACACCAGTATATCAAAGAAGTTGGATATGCCAGTGAGGAAATTGGTGGGCAGTACTGGTAAATAAAACTGGTGCATTTAGAGCATTTTTCTTTCCACAGGATGCACTGGTTTAGAAGAGCTGATGGGGATTGATCCTTCATTTGAAGTGTTCCAATCAAGTTTATTTAGTTCGACATCCAAAGGCCTGGAACGCAGTGTTCAGTCTAAAGCAGTAAATCAGGAGCTGAATAAGAATATTTCCTTGTTCCTGATTCATCTATCCCCCTACTTTATGCTTAAGCCTGCCCAGAAGTGCCTTGAATGGTTAATTCACAGGTAATCCAACAAGTATCCTACGTGTCAATAGATAAGGCTACTAGAAAAGGCAGATTGTTTTTTCCTTGCTAAGAGACATTTTGAATAATTTTATATTAGTTTTCTGAAAGTACAAGTTGAAATGTTAAAAGTAGCTGTTTGGGCTTAGTCTTTATACAGCCAGATGTTCTTTTTATTGCCTAGTTGATCTTGGCTTTTGATAAATTTCTGTGAAAATTTTGGTCTGTCATGATATTCTATATAAAAGCAATTATTTTCTTGCCTGTCCATCACTGAATTTGCCCAGCTCTAGCCATCTTACAGAGGACCTAGAGAGGCTTTTAGAAATGGGCTATGTTAAATGTTATATTATTTTCAGTATTCACTGTAAAGCATTAATATCATACTCTGGTATTATAACATGAGCTAAGTATTCTTACTTCAGTGTTATACAGGAGGATGTGAATTAAAAACAAACATTCTGTGAGGTTTTATTTATTTATATAATTAACCTATCCAAATACAGGAAGTGTGATGTTTCATGGTCATCAAACAGTAAGTATTCTGTTGATACCAATAATTTTTAACTGTCTATATGTTTGGGTTTTTTTAGATTTCACATCCATCTCTACAATCAGGATAGTTTGATCGGCTGTGTTCTGCCATATCATGAGACTAAACTATTTGTGAGAGTTATTCAGCTTCTGAATATAAAAAGCCCAACTCATAAATGGCATTGGATGGATCCAATAAGGGTAAAGTATTTAACAAATGCAAGTTGGGAGAAACATGAGGAACTTTATTAATAATATTTTGACTCGGTTACTAGATTTATAAATACAGTCCACCTGTTCATGTGGCCAGTTGTAGGACTGCAAGATAATTTTTAAAAGCTTTGATTATAGTTATTCTTTGTTTTGGCAAAATTAAAGTATTCTTTTAAGATGCAAGTATTTCCTACTGCTAGGAAGATGTCAACTATTAAAATGTGTGGTTATTTGAATATAGGTTATATGCAGTGCTCTTCATCACCTGTCTTAATGTAGATAGATAAAATTCCAGAGAGGGGCGAGGGTTTCCGTTACTTGATTTAAATGGTGTTAACTGATCAGTAGGATTAATTTAGAGGTTATATTAAATTTTACTTTGGATGCTTCACTTTATCCTTGAGTGTTCTAATTTTGTTTTTTTCACCGTGTAAAGAAACCTGGAGTCCCACTGGCAAGGGGCACTGTCATTACACACTGCTACAAAGACCTGAATTTCATGGATTTCATCTGCAGGCTCGTGGCAAAATCTGTGAAGGTTGGTAATTTATTCTAGAACATTCTTTTGTTGTTACTTGTTTTTCATCATCTTTGTATATGTATAGTATTTTGCCATTTACTAATATTTTTAATTGTACATCTTCGAATATTAGTGAGAAGTTAAAATTGAGAATGTTAGAAGGTGAGTGGATTTGTTTGGTTTTGCAGTTAATTTCAAATGGAGAACTAGTTTTACTGTCCCAGAAGGGTGAGATGTGCTACAGTTCCAATTATTTAGAGAACTAGAATGCATGTACTGTCAAACTAAGCCAACCACACACAGTAATAGGGTTTGTTCATAGATCCATTTGGGAGTGTTAAATATATACCAGTCAGCTTCTTGACTGTCCTGTTTTCAGTCTTCAGCATTACACCAAAATCATGATTGATTTAGACAACCTTGTTATGACTAAGTGCGGTAGCAGAGTTAATCCCATTTCTTTCCACCTTGTCAGCAAGGGGAGCAGTAACCCCTGCCTAAGAGGAGGTGATGGCTTAGGGTATGCCAGCAGGAACAGCTAGAGCACATATGATCGAGTTCTGAGATTTTAATGGCTTGGGGATAAGCTGTATGTACATTACCGCTTTTTTTCTGGTGTCTGAACAGTTGATTTTGCTGTGGTCCAGGTTTTTTCAGAGTGCCCTGGCAACTCAGCTCAACTGAGAGTTCTTCTTGTGTTTTATGCCTCCACTATTGTATCAGCCCTTGGAGCTGCAGAGAAGATAACAGATGCTATAGTCTCTATGCTGCTCCCTTACATTCAAAAGGTATATGAAACTTTGTTTTCCTTCCTGTGTGATGGAGTGTACTGTGTTTCGTGTATGTGTGTCTGCAGAGAACATTTAAGAGGAATGCTGTGTATGAAGTGGTATTGTACTGTTCTTAGCCTGCTTTGAAAAATCAGGCAGGTGAAGGTCCATGACTAATAATGTTTTTTCACACTTCACATGAGCACTTTCAGAACTCTGTTTCCTACTCTACGTAAGGTATGGAGCTGTGGGAAATAGATACACAGTTTTAATGAACCTCTGCCTTAGAGACTTATCGTACTAAACAATGAGGAAATGGAGTCAGGGTATTAAAGCAGTCTGCTTTAATATCCTTTTCCAGGATTATTACTCAGTTAATGAACAGCAGTTAATGAGTATCATCTGTATGGATGTGTCCTGTGTGACAGATTTTTCCTCCTGAAAGTTGAATTTATAGGTCACTTAAATTTTAACACATGGAGGAGGAGGTAGCTTGAGTCCATGATGTCAGAATCACAAACATTTCTATATTAATGTACTCTTTCTTTTAAATGTGTATGAGTGTGTGTGTGTGTGTGTGTGTGTGTGTGTGTGTGTGTTAAGA